>JAPXVT010000018.1:6642805-6657405 GCA_029823135.1 Acanthurus reversus
CTTTCTCTCTCTCTGTCTGTTTAAGTACACTTGATCTCCTGAGAGCTAGGAGGAAAGAAAGAGCCAGTAACACCGATGAAAACAGTGAGTCTCACACTTCTATTCAACGGCAACATGTCACAAAAAAATGTTTTCATCCAAGAGAGTTATGTGACATTTGCTTTCTGGTTGCTCAAAACACAATGAACAATCCCTTATATTTGATCTAATTTACATGTAAAGTAGATTAATAAATACTCTTCTGGCCATGATTTGATATAGAGTTGGCTTGGAGAAGGCTGAGAGACAGAGGCATCATACATTCAGCTCTCTGCAACAAAGCTTTACAACAGTTTTAAATATTGATCAATTTCTTCTCTCAAAGAACCCTTGTTGAACATGAAGGCGAAAGCAGTGGATGAAATGATGGAGAGGATAAAGAAAGGCATTGTCCTCAAGCCCGTCAAGAGAATACAGGTGCAAAAAATTTCTTCAGAAATGCTTTTTACATTTGTTAGTTTGAACGATTTGTCCAGATGAATTTATATTCAATATTAAAAAATACAAAGTCATAAATGATAAACTGATGACTTGGATCTTTCTTCGCTCACAGGAGGACGACAGTTCGTGGAAGGTTTGTTATCCTCATACTTGTTTGTTACTTCTTTGTCTTTACTATAAAGCGGCTGTGACACATTTCCAAAATATTTCCTGTCTTCCTTATAGGATCAAAAGAGTGAAAACAGAAAATCAACCATCCTGGAGTTAAAAGGAATGCTGGTAATGTACCTACAGGAAACTCATTTGTGCCTTGAAGCCAAAAATTTGAGTGATTTGAAGCATCTTTAAAGAAGACATATTATACTCATTTTCGGGTCTTTGATTTTGATTTTGGACTCCTATAGAGCAGCTAGACACAAATGACCGAAGAGTAAAGTCTGTAGATCTTCAGAAAACTGTGACTCACACCCTCTGCCTTTCTTCTATTCTCTGCATTCTCTCAAAACGGTCTGTGTCAGTAACTCCTCCCCCTTCTCCTCCTCTGTGCACACCTTCGCACACTGCTGTACTCACAACATCTTTACTGACACAAAATAAACACAGCTAGGACACTGAAATAGTGTTCCTTACAGCTCGCGCTTCTCACCCTTCTCTTCTCACGTCAAAGTAACGTGGGAACAGCGCCGTCCTTTAGCAGCAGTTTAGCCGTTGATCCAGCTCATGTGCTCATGTTGAGGAAGTGGCGTGGATAACTCTACACAGAAGTATTGTTCTTATGTTTGCCAAGAAACAGGAAAGCTATCAACTTCTGTCTGGTGCGCGCCTCCTTATGAAAGTTTAACAAAGTTAACTGTCCTTCACTTACCCAAAAAAAAACATTTTATTGGAGCCATCTCGAACAAAATGCTAACAGTAATCCTTGAAACCGAGAGCAGAGCGGGGGAGGGGGCAGGCACAGCGCTGTGCGCACAGATTTGGCATGCCCAAGCATGCCTATGTAATGAAGTCCTGCTCACACTGACGTCAGCGTAACAACAGAATGTAAAAAAACTTCTAAAACACAGCGTGCATAGTCAACTGAAACAGCCTTCAGGGCTCACTTTCAAATACATAACCCTCATTATGTGATGCTTTGGCATTGTTTAACACGAGTATCCGACATCGTAACAACATTTATAGGTCAGAAAAGATGAAAAAGCATAATAGCTCTTTCTTAAGTGTTCAGCCTGTTTTTCTGAAGTAAATCTAAAACTGTGTTTTGCAGATGGAGCTGGAATCTCTGATCCATGTGAGAAGGAGGCCACAGACGCGATCGGTCACTTGGACCAGCAGCAGCGAGAAGACATCACAGCTAGTGCACAAGTGAGCAGGATAAAGTTCTGTGTGTGCGCGTGTGTCTTCTCTAACTTTTAAAAAAAAAGTGAAATTGACATGCTCTTTCTTGTATGGTCAGCATGCCTTAAGGCTGTCAGCATTTGGACAGCTCCACAAAGTGCTGGGGATGGACCCCCTCCCCTCTAAGATGCCCAAGAAACCTCGGAGTGAGACTCCTATCGATTACACAGGTAAAGAGTCAGGCTGTTGTCGCAGTAGAGACTGTTAATGTTATGCAATGAGGTGCTGCTTGTGTTCTTATGGCAAAATGTTGCATGTGTGTGTGATGCAGTGCAAATCCCGCCCAGTACGGCTTATGCACCACCAATGAAAAGGCCGATTGAGGAAGAGGAGGGAACAGATGACAAGAGTCCCAATAAGAAGAAGAAAAAGCTGCAGAAGAAATGTAAGTGCTCTTTCAGCTCGTGTATTTGCAGAAACCTTCGTCTGTCATCCCCACACTGACTGTGAACATCTAAAAGTGTTTGTGCTTAAATTAGGGCTGTCAAACGATTAACTTTCTTAAGAATTGCAATTAATCTTAGAATTTCAATAGTTAATCACAATTAATCACATTATTTATTGTCAATTTTAGCTTTCCATATAATTTTACAATCAAATACGTACCGGAAGTAAAGCGCAGGGCGCATGCACCCAGTAAACAGCAGCAGAAGAAGAAGAAATACACGAAGTGCAAATGTAAGTCTAAAAATAACAATGTGGTAAATAAACAAGTCACAACAAGCACACAGGAACGTTTAGAGTTGTTGGAAAGTTTATCTGGTGACTTTATGAGGAGGCAGGCTAACACTTCCCATTGACTACCAGTGTTTGAGCTATGCTAATTAGCAGTGGCCAAACTCTGCCTTTTTCTTCCTTATTACAGCACGCACAGTTCAAAGACTGTTATCTATCTTCCTGTCTGGACATCTGGAGGGAGGCAAACAACAAGAAGAAAAAAACTAGTGTATCCCTTTAAATAGAGGCATAACAATTATGAGTATAAGTGTAGCAGCAGTTTTCATGTTATTTTTTATGGGTTTATGTGGTTTAACAGCAGTTTAGGTTGCAGAAACTCTTGAGTATATGTTTTACTCATTCTGAATTGTAAGTGCTCAGCATTAAAACTTAGGAATTAGTTGAGAGTTAAAACATACATTTTCTCTTCGATAACTATTTTCAGTTTGAAAAGGAGGAAAAAAGTACATTTGTGAGGTGTGAAGCAGTTTCTCTTCATCGATCAGAAATGAGAACTAAGTTCAAAGGGTTTATTGGGAGGATGGTTTTGCCAGCATGTGCACATGCACACACACATTTCCGTTGCCATGGTAACAGCAGCTCCAGCATGTGGATGTGTGCCATAAATAACCCTCGCCTATATTTATCTCCCTGACTGTCTGTCTGTGTGTGTATCTGAACTGAGCATCTTTATCCCTCCAAACAAGACAAGTGAAACTTTTTCACCTCTTGGGAATCATCATTTCCACATTTGTGCACAAGATTGTTATATTTGTTTTTTTTCCAAAAAGTTTGTCCACGCTCAAGCAGCAAGACAGAATGTATAAATCATACAGCTTTTTAAGATTTTCTCATTCATTTTGTCATTTTGGCTTTAATTAATGTGTTACTTTGTAATTTATTTGCAATCTTTTAATGAATCTATGACAAAGTCCTTCCCTGGCCAACAGGTGATGCACCATTTAAAATAGTCTTGCACACAATTTACAAACATGAGGTGGAGGAGGGTGTACTTTTAGGAATCCTAAATCTAATTAGTTAAAAGTAGTTAAAATTTTGTTTGTTTGGCTCAACATTCGTTTTTTTGCATAAATAATCTTTGCATTAGGATTAATTTGTGTTGCAGAGTCACCTTCTTAATTAAGCTTGTGTTTATTTGTGTCTGTAGACTAGCCTCTGTATTTAAATTCATCCTTTTGTTTCATTTGTTAAGTCAGTTAAGCTTGGTTGAGTCCTTAATTCAGCTTTAAGGGATGCAGTTACTAAATTATTTTCTCTGGATTTTTCTCACATTTTTATCTTGAAACATACTTTTCTTTATTCAGCACTATTCTTTATTCTTTATTATTTGTTCAGCTTTCCACACTTACACTCTTACGGGCAGTTTTGCACAGATTGCAGTTGATCTGCAAAGGTCTTACAGGGTTGACAATCTCATCTTTAAAGCTTGGCTTTCAGAAGGAGGGAGGCCTTAGATTTGACATGGGGAAATACATGTAAAACATACTGAACTGAAAAGTGAAAAAAAAAATCACATTTGTCACATTTGCTTCTTTAATCTTTTCTCTCACAGAAACATATTTGTTAGGTAACCTGCCACTAATTAGAGACATTGCCTAATTAAGGCAAACTAACCGCATGAGCTTTAAAATGAGCAGCTGTGTTTGAGTGTTTGTGAGCATCACATTGACATGTGGTAGGGGTATGACTGAACACATGCTGCTCAGGGGCACACAAGTCTCCTTCCCGAAACTGCTACATTGCATTCTTTTAACTTTTATGACTATGAGTTCTTTTGAAATCCTCCTTCTCGAAAGGAAAAACAGTGAAACAAAGCAACAACAGAAGCAAAAACACAATAGAGGAAGTGAGAGCGTGAAAGAGTCAGAGGAGAAGGATCAGCTCAAGTGAAGGGTCAGCGTGTGCAGCAGATGGTTGCCAGCGGCGACCCAGGGATGTGACGGCATCTACTGCTCTCCTCACATCTGCCACAACATCCCTCTGAGTGTGTGTGTGTGTGTGTGTGTGATCATATGTAATTTACATTCACATCTGCCGCTAAAGCCCTTACATGCCTTGACTCTGCTTCAGTGCACACGTCAGTGAAGAGGAAATCGCTCTCATCTCTGCTGCATCCAGGAACAACACACATTTCTTTATGAACAGAGTCGGCATGAAATGTCAAAGATTTGTCATCGATAAAGTATTTACAACAATGGGATATGTGCTGCAGCACGTGATTATGTAACTAAATGCGGATCTACAGTTTCCAAAGCAGGATGCATCCACTAGAAGTTTAGGTTAAATCAAAACAGTTCAGTCAAATTTAGATAAGATATTTATATATTTATAAAGTATGAATTTGCTGATTACAGTGAAGTTTTTTACCTGTTGTTCATAGATCCAAGTACAGGCACTGACTTTGACTGGATTTAAAAATGATTCAGTTTGGGAGATTTTAGTTACAAAACCGACTTTGCTTGGAAATGAGAGAGATTTTTCAGAGAACTAAAGCTGGAAAAAACATACAAGGAACCCTATGAACTAGTGCATTATTTAAAACCATATATTTGCATCAAAAAATAGAACTGTATGGTTTTGGAAATGTGCTTAAAATCTGCCTTTTTAAAAAAATGAGCCCATTACTGCTATAATAGTAATGACACTAATAAATCATTGAAATGCTGTGGTGAAAAGTCGAGAAAGTAATGTCAGATGTAGGTTAACGTATTTCAACAAAAAATTATGTTAAAAAAAAAACTTTCCTGTTCAACAAACTTTTTGAAAATTTGAATAAAGCTGTTTGAATTTACAAAGTGTCCTTGAATGCACCATAAAATCCACTGTCCTAGCAAGTGTGAAAATCTGTCTGCATTTGGTGCATCCATAGTGAAGTCAAAATACAAAAAGCAATCTTTTGCAAAGTGAAAAGAAGTGGAGACTCTCCACAAACAGTATCTTTGATTGTCCGTGACACACAAAACTCAAGCTGCATCACAAACTTGAAAACAGATTGATTCTCAGTTGTTCAGAGAAGAAAGAAATAGTATCACACAGAACTCGTCTGCCCTCTATCAGCTGTGCCTGTTTTCTCATCAGGGGCCGTTTTTTCACGTTGATCCACATCTGCTCCTGATCATGAAAAGCGATGCAATATTTATCTAATGCAACATCTGACTCTCATTATTTAAACAAACACAATATGGAGCTGACTTAAAGGCCAAATCTCCAGATCGGAGTGTATCAGCTCCACGCAGCAGAACACATAATACTGGTCTGAGTTTACACACAATACAAAGTGTTGAGAGCTTCAGAGTGCAGCTCTGAGGTCTTAACTCCCCACCCCCTGCTGTGAGCTCAGTCATCAAGAGCAACTTTTGATTAAATGAAAACAAGAGAATGAATCTGCATTTAAAATTCAAGTCCTCGACTGATGCAGAGGGATCTAAATACAAATCTTAAAGACTGAAAAGATTAGAGGATTTATTATTTCTAACAGTAAAATGTTTCCCAGCCATCGCAGTTCAAACCCTGGGAATGGAAAAGTTTGAATGATGAACTGCTTGGAAGTATGAGACGGGAATATGAAAAGTGTGACTGTGAGCAGAGATTTAAGAGGCTGTCCTGTAAACTGAAGGTCACGTCTGATCCCCTTGACAGTTATTTGACCCGTCATAGCCTCAAAGGTAAGTTTGGTCTTCAACTGAGAGGATAAAACTAGCCATGTATGTTCTTTTAGTCAGTCTCTCAATACTTTCTAACTTCTCCACTGTCTGTGTGACACTGTTTTGTCAACCACCACTGTACTTCTAAAGTCTAAACAAACTTTGAGCTTCGAATTTCAAACCAGTATCTATAAAAGGTATTCTGAGTGCTTAGAAACATAGAAAATCTTGACTGGAATACAAAGAAGTCCCAGAGCAACTACTTACAAGATCTTGATGTGAAATTTTCTTTGTGATTTTTCTTAAAGGAGTAGTTCATTTTTTGCACGTTATGCCTTATAATAAGGGAATTTACAATATGATATGATATGACGTTCTACAGCTTTATAATGAAGAACAATGCAGTCCTGAGAGCTGGAGCTCGCTGCTGACTACATTACCACTGGCTGAAAACGGCTGAAAACAACATAGGAGAGTGTGCACTCGACTAACCCATCAAAAAACACTCATTACGTACCGACACTAAAACACAAAGTTAAACAACAGTATATAACCCTGAAATGGCTCTTACAGCTGCTGCACGAAACCATCAGCTATTTGCGGGTGACATGAGGTTGTTCAATTTTGTGTTTTGGATTTGGTACATGAGAGGACATTACTAAACATTTGGCAAGTTTCACGTCTTTGAAAACAAGCGTTTTTTGTTCTTTTCGTGGATTAGCTGAGTGTTCATGCTCCTTCATTGCTTTTATCTGTTTTCAGCCAGCGATGATGTAAGCAATGAGCTGCAGCTCTCAGGACTGCACCATTTGTTCCCCTTTAAACAACTGGCCACAGTAGTTCTAATAAACTTGACTTAAACAAGAGTAAATCTGAAAGAGCACTTTAGTCAGAGACCATTTTTTGCTACAGATGATCAACATTCAGGGCTCTGTTTTTGTTTCAGTTCTACGACCAGTGCAAGCAGTAGCCTGACCATTTGGTATTCTCCTGACCTTGAAAGTCACTTTGCAAGCTGTGATGTATTTTGGTGCCCAGTGCATGGAGCACAGGTGTGAAGAGAAGTACAAACAGGTGGGAGATTTAGTCAAATGAGACAGAGCAGAGAGTTAAGGCTACTTTGGCGGAAATGGGTCTTTGCAATTAGAATAGATATTGCACACACTGTTTCCGGTGATTTTATCAACTACAGCGACTAAGTGTTTGATGTAAATGTAAAGACAGAGTTATGTTTAAAATGTACTTGAACCATTTTGTGCAAAAACACCCCAAAGCTTCAACAGATTTTGGCAGATCTTGTTAAAAGAATCCGATGGGTATTGTTTTCTGTATTTTCTAGGACTTCTTAATAAGAGAAGTAGCTATTTTTTGTAACATCTCAAATAACTCCATTATTATGCATGCTATCTTAATATTACAGATTTTCCGATTGTGATGTGCACCTGTTGTACTTTATGAACCCCTGTCTGCACATTTAGACAATGTCAGTTTCCCACAGGAAGACTGAGCAAGAAAACTACATTTGGTCATTAAAAAAGCTGCTTTGCTGAAAGTAATTTCAGAGCCACAGCCTGAACTGCAACAAAATGTGGGACAAATGTTGAATCTGAGCTAAAATTATTCTCTGGAGACAAAAAAATCCAATAATAACAATAAAAAACATTTGTGCCTGAATACATTTTCTCCTCTATCTGCCTCGCACACATACACACAGATGTTGTTTGTATTTTTTTAAAAAAGCCCTCCTCCTGTCTTTCCCAGAATCCCTTGTTGTTTCTCACAGCATGCTCACAGGTTGCAGGGAGAAGAAGGAGGAGCTAAAATGTCAGAGGTCACCTGACAAAAAATGTTTGATCCTTGTTTTCCTTCTCTGCACGTCTCTCAATCATCTCCCACCTCTCTGCGTCCCCTTCTTCTCCTCAGTATATGTTCGTTCATTCTTCTCTTTCTGTGTACGTGCACTTGAGCACTCTTCCTTTGGTCTCTGGGGTCATAAACATTTTCATCCTGGGACCAAAATGCATCCAAAGACCTACTGATAAAGAAGATAGACTTTTCTATTTGTTAAAACCACATTTATGAGTAGCAGCTTGAAAATGCAATTTTTTCTCTGCTAGCAAGTAGCAATTTGATGCAGCTGAAGAGTTCAGTGCTACAATGAGACATCGTTTTTTGATGCCCTATTTTTAAATTAAATTATACTTCCTCTTAAAAAGACAATGTGTCACTGTAGTCCTTTATTGAAAAAGAATATAATACCTCATTACCTGTGCTTTGGTTTACTTCAAAATTTCCAGAAGTCTTCAGGGATTTACAGTATTTCTTACTCTGAACGTTGGCTCATATAAATGTTTTCGATATGATGACACACGCAACACAAAATTTAACAACAAAATTTCTTCTCCCTCTTCAACGGTGATCAGAGGTCAAAAGTTTTGTGCATCAGTGAGTAATCCTCCTCAATCCATTTCCTTTTCTCTGTTTCCTTTCTATACTGTGGATTTTATCTCGAGTTGTCTCAAGTCCATTGATTCATCCTCACAAAATAAATCTCTAGCTCCATCTAATGGACAGTCTTACACAAGACATTTACACCTATTCACATGTTACTGCCTGATGGTTATTAATCCAGGGTCATGCACTCTCTGCGTGAGAGGTTTGTAATTTTTTTTATTTATTTATGCTTAAATAAATTAGCAAGAATTAATTTTCCTTGCTCTACATTACCTACAAAAAAACAATAGCATTTTTACTGTATTTTATGGTTTTAATTACTTCACTAATATAATTTGTATGCTTGGGATCACTGAACGTGATGAAATGTTTACCTGGACAGGTTACACAACATTTTAGGGTGATTTCATTTTTACATGGCTGATCATCCACAACTTTCAGAAACATCCAGTTCAAAAACACTGGCTGCAAAGGGCACAAAACAAGAACAAAACTACCCAGATAATTTTCTGGCAAGAAGAAAAAAAAAATTCTGGCAGAAGTAGGCACAGCGTCTATTTCCAGGAGCTGTTGCCTGGCTAAATTAAACTATTTCACCACAGTGTCACAAAGGTGGCGCCACACGGAAATGTAAGTTTCCAAGAACTTGATGTCAATCCAGCCTGTAAAGCAAAGCCTTGAGCTTAAGCAGTCATCTAAAGTCCTGGATGTCTCTAAAGCCCCACAAGGTAATTTCGCATCAGTTTTGCAATACACCTGAATGTAAAAAGTTACTACGCTAAGAGCTTGTGTGGTGATAGTCTGATGCTTATAATCATGCTCAGATCGATGGATGCTCTTTCCATCCTTTGATCATCTAACTAAGCATTCTTTTTGGGTGTTAAGCACAGTATATTTGTCTCTAGATCATCAACAATCTTGCGGTCTCAATCCTCTCCAGCTTTTGATATTGAAACCCAATCACAGGACAAACAACAGCACTATGCTTTTGATTCCTGCTGCGGTCATTGTACCTAACAGCTGCAGGGATGACTGCAGGGATGAGAATGTCAGAGGTACCAGCAGCCTTAAATGGAGCCACTAGTGTGGTATGAGTCCTCCAAATGACTCTGCTATTCATTCAGCAAATTGTTTACTGACACATGCTTGTTGGCAGCGGTTATTTGTTTCTTTTAACTTCATCTCTCCTGATCATACTAAGGTTTTAGGGAAGTTTGAGAGTACATCTATGTTTGAGTTGGTATGCCCAGTGCATGAAGTCAGCAACCGTCCTAAGATGATCAACGGTACGTGACTTGAGCTGAAGGTCAAATACCTATGACGACAGTTTGCTCTGGCTGACTAAAACACTCCACTTGAAGAGATAGCTTAGAGAGCTAGCGTCGGAGAATGCAGATGATGAGTGTGTCAACACCGGATTCAGATGTGACATGGTGGAAGGCCATTGTTCACTGCTTAAGTACAGGTACTTAGTAAGGGACATAAAAATAGTAAGTCACAATGGCTTCCCTTGTTTTTCTATCCATTTATATCTAGATGCATTTTCCAGCTACCTTATGCATCACTGTAAATGAACTCAAGGAGGGTCTATGGGCTTTTCAGTCCTTTTGTTTCAAATGCTAATGAGACATTAAACTGTTTCCCAACACCCTGCTGTGAGGACTTCACGTGCCAGATCATGATGGGTTTAAATGCGCCCGACACTTGGGCAATCCTTTTCTTATCAGTGTCCCACACATCAATGAGAAAAAACATCAGCTTACAACCTCAGTGTAAAAAGAATTTGACTTATATTTGACCCTTATTTAGGGGCTAGCATGACTCATGGTTCCAGGAGCTCCAGCAGGTGGGGTGTCCTTAGGTTTAACTCAGGATATCTGTTAAGCTGAGTGATCCATTGCAGAGTTCAGCCTCTCCTCTATCTTTAGTGAGCCACGGTCTGTGATTGGAGAGCCTAACTTTATCTGGCCCACTGTCATCGAAGCTGCTGATATTTTTAGGAAGTGGCTTGCAGTGGCAGCAGCTGTGAAAGCACTTAATGCCCCCCACCCCCATTCCAACTCTCTCTCTCACTCTTTAGCTGTTGGACAATGACAGTATCAGAGCTGACGCACAAACCAAGCACTTGGCTAAAAGACTGTGGTCATTTTTCTCTCTGCCACCAGCAACTTAATTCCATACTAAGGGAATGCAACCAAGAGACTATGCCCGACTCTATGGGCTGCCCAGTTCTGTCTTTGATGGGTGAACAGGAGGTGCATCGAATGTGAGCCAGAATCTGAAAATCAACAAACCAAATCCAAGAGACAAGGAACACAGCTGAAGATGTGTCACAGAGCTTCATGACTGTTCTATACAGCGAAGAACGAATCAAAGAATAATTTTAAGAAGGACCAAAGGTCACATGAATTCACAAATGCCAGCTTTCATTGTTCGAGGATATAATTTTTAAGAAAACATCACGACAGTGACAGCATGTACTGACGAGAGGGACTCAAGAAAAGGTAGGTTTATCTACTCACTGTTTTTTTCTACCACAGAATATTAGAAAGGAGTCAGTTTCTTGGTAAGTTTTATGTTCATTTCCTGTCTTACTGTTTATTTATGTCTCACTTGCCATTCAGACCTGCTTTAGTAGAATAATTTCGAGTTCATAATTTCTCACTGAGTAGCTGAGTCATAAGACTTAAGGAATATCTGACATGCTACCGGATTAGCCATTTTCTAACCAAGACATTAGCTAAGAACTTTATGGCACATGCTGGAAAGTGGATGTGCATCAGTTAGGAGAGCATGGTGTGTCTCACAGTAGGGATGGTTGCCATTGTAACACTAAAAGAAGAACGGTGAAAACATGAGTGAAACAAATGCTTCCCATACCATTTCAAACCATAATTAGTTCGGAGCCAAAAAAGTTTTTCAAGGAAGAGAAAAATATCTTCAGTAGTAAATGACTCGTGGCCACAGGTGCAGACCACATGCAGCAAGAATTTAAAGACAAAGAAAAGCTCTTTAGAAAGGGTGCAGCTGACATACATGATCCATACACATAAGGACACTAATGGGTCAAAATTTTGTCTAAGTGACTCGAGGTTTTTCACTGCACAGTTTGTGTGCTATGTGACACATGGTCTCAGGCGTCTTTTTTTGGACAGACTACTTTATAAATACACTCTTCAATGAGTTACAGCACCAGCTGTGAGACAAGCGGTTTATGTTTGCTCAAAACCTACTTTACTAAATCACCAAGCATGTGATAAACATCTTACTAAACTTCAATTAAGCCTTGCTAACTACACCAGGGAATTTGGATATTTAACATCATGAAAAACAGATCTCTGATGATAAGAACATCCTTTGCAAAGTACATTTCAAATTTTCCACTTAAAATATTTCACATTTGACATTAATGCATCAGTTTCAGGTCAGGTAGGAACAGAAGTGTGCAACGAACACATTAATCATAGAGCAAGAAAGCCAAAATTATGTTGGAATTTAGTGTGAAATTGTGACTTTGGGTTTCTGTGGAGTCAAGTTCTACAAATTATTTGTGCAAGTCTTCAAGTTGACAGCCAGCTTAAACACACATTTTCTTTGTCTTACAGTTCCTTTACCATAGAGGCTCAAGGCAAACAGCAATCCCTAACAAAAGACATTTCTTCATTCAAGTCAGAGAGAAGTTGACATCATCATGGATATTTTTGGAGGTGCTCCTCGTGTTTTGGGCTACCCACGCCCTGTGGTGGCACAGTGTGGCACAAACGCCACATTGAGGTGCCAAATCGATGGGGACCCTCGTCCTGATGTGATCTGGGAGCGTAAAAATGTCAGAATCTCGTCTGATGAACACTACAAGCTTTCTGAGGAGGGAAAAGCCTACCTGCTGACCATTACTGGAGTGACCACGCAGGATGCTGGCCAGTATATTTGCAAGGCCAAAAATAGCATAGGTGAAACCTATGCAGCAGCCTCCCTTAAAGTAGAAGGAGAGGCACAGCCGCAGGAAGGGGGGCAAAGGCAATTAGGAGTCAATGGTGTAGAGAAACCAATAAAAGAACATGGAGGAATTGAGGGACACTTAAATGGCCACTGCACAGAGCAAAACGGTGAGCTTGGGAAAGAAAATGGAGAGGAGCTGAATGGAGAGCACAAGTGGAACAAGAAGAATGGTGAAGTAAGAGAAGAGCTTGATTTAACATCTGATGACAAACCGCGATTCCTCATAAAGCCTCTCTCTCTGCGCGTGGATCGAGGGGAAGATGCCGCCTTCTCCTGCAAAATCTGGGGCACTCCTCTACCCGAGGTGACGTGGGAGAAAGATGGGAAGAAGCTGAATGACATCTTTGAGAGTGCACACTTCAGTGTGAGCAATCAAGACGGTGGCTGGTTCCAGCTCAAGATCTACAGGACACGCATGCCAGACAAAGGTGTCTACACCTGCAAGGCTGTCAACTGCCACGGTGAGGCCTTGGCAGGCGCCGTCCTTCTTGTTGAGCCCGTACCAGAGCGAGAGGAGAGCAAAATGTCCTCAAATGGTCAAAATAACAGCCAGTGGTCACCAAAGCACAGAGGGGGGAGGCTCAGTTTGTTGAGAGGTTCAGAGGAGCTATCTGTAAGCGCCTCAAAAGCCAAGAAGTTTGCAGTGGCAGAGGGGAAACACGCCAAGTTTCGCTGCTTTGTTACAGGGAAGCCCAAGCCAGAGATAATTTGGAAGAAAGATGGGGTTTTCCTGGAGCCCGGGAGGCGTCATCTGATATTTGAGGACAGAGAGGGATACTACACTCTGAAGGTTCTGTACTGTAAAGTTCAGGATACAGGACTGTATGTGTGTGCAGCATCAAACGCTCTTGGAAACACTCTCAGCGCTGTTCACTTGTCTGTCAAAGGTAAGAAATACACTCCTATTTTTAAAACCTTGCATTTCTGAGTAAACACAGAGATTTCTTGTGACATTTTAAAAAGGCATCATTACTCAAAATGCTCATGATTGATAGATGGAAGAAAATTCAATGCAAATATAATAAATAACAAAAAATTTTAAAACTCCTGAAGTGAATCATCCTAAATGTAAATGTAAATATGAAAGAAAAATGCAGTACAAAGTAAATCTTTGACACTAGCAAGAGCAAATAACACATCACATTTCAAGAGATTTTGTGCCAGTTTAATTCTTGCTCTTGTAAGGAAGAAATGAAAGAATCATTATGTCATTTCGCTTCCAACAACATCGAAAACACATTAGGTCATAAGCTGCACTCCTGTCAGCTAATTGCTTTGTTTGCATGGTTGAAATGCAAGGCATCACCTCTTAAAGGAGCTAATTATTTTGTCCTGATCTCCTAATAATGGGCAGGCAATTCTCAGGGTCACATACCTTTCCATACGCACAATTCTGAACTATAACAGCTGCCTCTATCATAAGAGTCACTTTTGTCTTGATGTTAACATGCCATTCCTGAATATAGACAATATAGAGTTGCATTATAGCAGCTAAGCACTACTTAAAAGCTGTTTAGTGGTGGCACGAAACATTCAAGCAAACTGAAAGAGTCTTATATGAAAACAGACATTACCTTAAAATCTTGTTTTGGAAAGAGAGTTCAGCCCCATAAAGTTTCTTGTCATTTCATCTCTGCAGGAGGAATACTGCTACTTGTTCAAACTGCCACTACAATAGTCTTGTGTTTTAATATTTTATCTTAATCAATTTAAATCTTTATACATTTATATTTGTCAAATATCAGCTGTGCTTGACAAATAGACATATACTCGCTCTGCCATTACTACCACTACAATATTTTGTTGTTAGTTTAAACATCTACACTTACAAATCCATTTACCTTGTTTTTTCAGGCCCAGCTGTGAGGTTCAGACGTCCATTAAAAGACG
>JAPXVT010000018.1:6746771-6762151 GCA_029823135.1 Acanthurus reversus
TCGTATACGATCATAAATATCCTTATTATAAGGCTTAACATGCAAAAAAAACAAAATTATACTTCAGCTGGGGACTTGCTGTGCAATTGAGGAAAAGGGAGTGTGTGTGTGTGTGTGTGTGTGTGTGGTGTGTCAAGGCAAGTTAAGTTAGTTTTATTTATATAGTACCAAATCACAACGTAAGTTATTTCAGACACTTAACATATAGAGTAGTACTTGACCGCACTCTGTAATTTTATTTGTTGTCAGTGTGTGTATGTGTTAGAAGAAGAGAAAGGCATAGTGCAAAATTCTAAGAGGATTCACCTACTAAAAAACAAACAGTGCTTAACACAAAACACAGAAACACACACACGCACATGCACTGCTTACATACCTACAAATATGTGAATACGAGTTCTGACCTTTTTCTTCATTTGATGATTGTAAAGTGTTTTGCCTATAAATAAAGTAGGAACATAAAACACTCTGCACACTCTGTCTCCAAGGATCTTTGCAGTGATTTAGGGATCTTTTGGGTAATTGTAGGTCACAGAGGCTTGCAGAGGAGACAAAGCGCGCAATTAATGAGCCTGCACAGTCAAAAACATCTTGTGGCCATGTGCATCAAGCATACAGATTTTTTACTGTCAGACGATAGATTTGAAATGGAAAAGCAACAAAATTAACTCTACAGCCATGCTAACAGCTCTGGGAAGCCTTAAGGCTTCTAATAAGGACATTTATGATCAGTTAATGTTTAGTAGTGTCCTCTCAGGTCCTGACACTAAAACACGAAGCTTAACAACAGCTTTTAACCAGGAAACGGCGGTTTCTGCTGCTTCAGGAAACAAACAAACAGCTGTTTCCGGCTTATTAGCCACTGTTTAACTTTGTGTTTTTGTGTCAGAACATGAGAGGACACTATCAAACATTCACAGATTGTCTCGTATTTTAAAACCACCTTTTTTTGACGCATTGTCAAAGCACTTGATATGCCCCTTTCTCTCTGTTGTTTTCAGCTAACGGTGATGTCAGCGAGTAGCCTCAGCTCTCATGACTGCATAATAATGCTGTAGAACATTGTATATGATTGTTAATATCCTTATTATAAGGCTTTATATGTAAAAAAAAAAAAAAATGAACTCCTTGAAGCACCAGCATTCTTACAAGACCTCGATGACAGTGTTAGCAGGTTAATTTGGCCCACTAAAAAGCTGCATGTTCCCTTTTTGGACCTCTCTGCAGCATTTGATACCACTGACTGTTTCATCCTCTTTGACAGATTAAAACAGTTGACTGGTGTCACTTGACCTGCCCCAGACGGCTTTACATATTTAACTGACAAAATGTTTTGTTTTTTGTAGGGGACTTTAATCTACACTGTTCAGATTGAACACGGTACTTCAGGCATTAATTTTAGTGCCTGTTCTTTTCACTTCATACACGCTACCCTGAGACAGATAATCCGCTGTCATAACATCTCTTTTATTGTACCTGTCTGTCAAACCCTCTAACACACAAAACTGTCCACACAATGCTGTATTTCACAGCACTTCTTAAAATCCAGACTGAGAAGAGGTTTTTTTCATTGACTGTAACATATATGTCAACAAATCCACTCCTTGGATCCCTGCCTGCTAAATTAAGTCAGCTACAAAACATCTGGGTGTCATCCTAGACAGTGACTCGAATCTGGAATGACGGGAGGAAATTAGTACATCTTTTTTTTTTTTTTTTTAATTAACCAAGGAATATTTCAAAAATTAGATCAGTCTTGCCTTTTAATAACAAAAAAATTGCACGTTCTTATATTTTCCTGCCTTGATTAAATTGTGAGGTCTACATCGATTTCCAGCTCCAGTTTAATTTTTTTTTTTAAATCATTTCAAATCATTTTAAAACCATTTCAAATCATTTTAAACGGGTTCTCCTCTGTTTCAGAGTGTGTGCACTCATATTGCATTTTCATTTTGATGTCACAGCAGCTACATCTGTGTTTGGTATTTTGCCGATGCCGATTAAATTGGAAAGTAAATTTTGAATTAAATTGTTCTGTATCAATTTGGCTGCTGAATAATTAATATAATGTGATGTGATATATTATGACTACCCAGATCATACACAGCAACGTCTATTCCAGCTGTTTTTACATTTTCAGTGAACTATGTGGAATATTGCAATATATCGCAATATGCATCGTATCGCAATGTATCGTGATGTAATCGTATCGTAACCCATGTATGGTGAGGCGTATCATATCGTGAAGTTCGTGCCAATACTTACCCCTTGATTATTGTAATGTCTTGTTTAGCTGCATGAACAAATGAGCTATAGAGAGATTCAATATTACCAAAACATTCTGCAGCCAGACTACTGACCAAAACAAAGAGATTCTCACACATCACACCAATCCTGGCTTCACTACACAGGCTTCAACTCTCTTACATTTATTTTAAAGTGCTTTTCAATCGCATACTACCTTCAGTCCCCATCTGACTCTGTTATTTTAAAATCTCATTTAAAACGTGTGTTTGTAGATCGGCTTATTCTAACTGCAAGCAGATTACTGTCCCATGGTTACGAGTTGTTTGCTTTGTTTTTCTCTTTTTATCCGAGAGTTTTTTCTTTTATTTTCTCTATATTAAAAAAACATTTTGTTATTATTGATTGAAAGGTGCTCCATAAATAAAATTATTATTAAAAATATTTCAGTCAGGACCCAAATGGTGGATTAACCAACTGCTATCCATAAAGACATACTGCTAGCTTAGGTTATGGAAACCGGTTATACCCGGCATCCATCTATAAAAGAATCAGCCATGCTTTCATAAATGCTGCCCTGAGACGGCAGAAGCACATGAGAAGCAGTGAGGCCGACAGGAACCACCAACAACTGCCGCGCCGGCCACCAGTGAGCAAATTCACTAAGCTGTCACTCTAAATTTAGTTTCCTGCTGAGTCCACTTTTTGGCTCACAATGATACAGATCAGTGCAGAAACTACATCTGATCCATGTTGTAAAATAAGATCCAGATGATATATTTACAAAATGACACATGTCAGATTTATGTGGCCTCTCACAACTCATTGTTAATGTACACGCACACTATGATTCTGCTCCTTGCGAGGGAATTTTGAGAAAATCTGTTCTATTCATGCCTCTTGGTGTACCTAAATTTATCACTGGCTGCTTACACATTTGATCTATAACTGTCATCCTAAACTCCATCTCCATCATCATCCTCCTCTTGCTCTTTGTTGCTAATCTCCCCCTAAGCCCATTTTCACCTCCTCTGCTTCTGTGGTTTCCATAGATTTAATGTCCCGTATCGATTAACAGACAGCAATGAGTGTGATGTGTTTCCCCTTTCTCCGCTCATATTTTAACCAGCAGCTAATCAATACAGGGAGGCCTCACAGCAAGGACATACGCTCACTTAGAGAGAAGGATTTAAGCTCTATGCGTGTGTGTGTGTATGTGTGTGTGTGTGTGTGAAGTGTACTGGACACATAAGAATCTGGTATCTAATGTGACTGATTCTGTGTGTGCAAAAATACATGCAGGCTCATACATTATTTCAAAACAGTTTGGTCACATTTGACAGGAAACCAGGGAGGCAAGAAAACATGCCAAATAATTTTATAATGAAAATACAACACATAACTAAAATTCAATGCAAAGTCATTTGCGTTTACACCAAAAGATTCTCACTTACATATCAAGATCAAGTTAGAGACCAAGATTAACTTTACTGCCCCACAAAGGAAATTTGTCTTGTGCTATTCACCCGTGCTGCAGCCATTAAAAAAATAAAAAATAAAATAAATGAATAAAATAAAATAAAAAATATAAAACAACAAACATTAATATGACCTGATGGTGTGTAGTACTCAACATGATGCTTTTCTAAGAAGTAAATAGCATCAGTGCCAGACAGCAACTCTCAAAGATAAATAAATAAAAATAAATAAACAACATAAAGTGCTAACAGTAACAGTACAAAAATGCAAATCATTGTCAGCTCCAGCCTTTTGGCTTTTATCTGCCACTATTTAAAAGCTTAATAGATGTAGGAATAAATAATTTTTAAGAGATTTTTGAGCTTTTTGTGCCTTTATTTGACAGGACAGCTGAAGAGTGGACAGGAAACGGAGGAGAGAGAGAGAGAGAGAGAGAGAAGACAGGCAGCAAAGGGACACAGGGTGGAATCGAACCTGAGGCTACTGCAGCGAGGACACAGCCTCTGTACATGAGGCACCCGCTCTGCCAACTGAGGAAGCAGGGCACCCCACATTTAAATATTCAGGGGATAACTTTTCCATTTATTATTATTATTATTATTATTATTATTATTATTAGTAGTAGTAGTAGTAGTAGTAGTAGTAGTAGTAGTGGTATTTTACCAGGTTTGTAATTTACTCCTGAAAAAACTCGGAATTATGATGTATGGAGTGCTGGCTCCAAAATTGTATTGCTGCACAGCATATGTCTATCTATGTGTATACATGCTAAGTGTACTTAAACAACTGCTACTATGACACGTCCAAGTCCGTCGTTGACAGCCTGTCCTGTGATGACTTGTAAACAGCCTTCTTGTGAATATGACAAGTGTGTCATGTAAATTGCATGGGCCTGGATGAGTGCTGGGCACAAAATGTCGGTGGCTTCATGCACATTGGTGGGCACATGTCACTGGTAGAAGGACAAATGTGGTGAATTTACTTTATTACTGATTCTTAAACAAGGTTGACAGCAGTTTCATAATTAGAAGTTATTTTAGTAGTGCAGTGGTAGCTGCATTTTGAAAGTATGGAGCATTTTTGGAGGCACGCGCAGGGCAGGTAGGTGGAGCTCGTGCGCAGCTGGTGTCACTCATCAAACCAGAGAGAGAGAGAGAGAGAGAGAGAGAGAGAGGCCGTCGGGTACAGAGCAGAGGTTACCACAGGACACTAACGCCTGCGCGGCTGCCGGACCTCCACAGCTCGCAGTGAACGGCGTACTGAACCAAACTGCCCCAGACACAGAGACCTACCTCACCGCCGCCGGTTCCACATTTGGATACTGTGCTACTTGGACATGCAGCGGCACATTCACAGTCATACATGACGGCTCGTACTCAGCGTTAATGTGACAGGATGGTGATTTTTCTGTCGTGAACGCTCGGACTCTGTGTGCCAGGAGCAGCGTGTGTCCCCCGGCTCAACCTTCGCGTTACTTTTCGGTGACAGCAGTCATTTGCTGCATGCATGGATTTAAGGACAAACAGTCCGGACTGTGGCGCGAGGAGTCTGTCAACGAAATGCGCTCTGTCCCTGCAGGCTGCGAAGATTTGCGAGCGATATGACAATTACATATCAGCTGCTGAGAAATACGCCAAAAACTGCCCGGACGTAGGACCTGCGTAAGACAGGCTGTGGACGCTGGGCTTGTAAACTCTTCTAAGATAATTAATTGAGTACTTGTTCGACGTGGTTGACCTCTTTTTAATGTTGGAGGCTGCAACTCCACGAGCACAGCAGTGAAGTCAGGGCACTTGTAGCATTTGAAGTGGAGAAAAGACAGCGAAGAAGAAGACAACAGCGTCTTGTTTGACATCCAAAGTCGTTCCGCAGAAAACGACATTACGGACGGTAAAGACAAAAGGCAGCGAACTGCTGGAGCTCCTCCGAAAAGGCTGAAAGGTCACCCCCCCTCCTCCTCCCATCAGTCTGTTATGAAGATGTGAACTCTTCCCTCCCTCTCTTCCTCTTTCTCTCCTCGCCGTCCAGGACGCTTTGATCTTTTTTTTTCTCTCTATTTGCTACAAGCAGATCAAACGCGACTCCCGACTCTCGGGATGTACGAAAGCGTGGATGTTGTGGGTTTTAGTCCCAGCCCCAGCAGCCCCAGCACCGGCTCTTTTCTGAGCATGGACTACTACCACAGACCCCCGGGGCTCGGGCCGGAGAAGGGACTCCTGTCCGGTGTAGGAGGACTCCAGCGTCCGTTCGGAGGCTCCCTGGTGACCGGCAGGCACTGGAGCGGATCCAACCACTGTGAGTTCCTTTGTAAGCTGATGTGCCGTTTGGACGTGTAAACAAAATAACTGCAGGGCTCAACAAAAATAGTCACTGAAGTTACTTTAAATGGTTGAAAATTGACTTGGGGCTGCGAGCGGGCAAAGCTCTTACTTATGTGTTGATATTTGTTGTCACCTTGAGGGGATGAAAGCAGGAGTTCGCTGTTTAAACTGGGACATGTCGACCCGCTACCACTATCAGACACTTTGCAGTCTGTTTTTAGAATTTTTAACTGGATTGGAAATTCATATTTACTTTATGAGGCTCATCTTTAGCATGTTTCTTTTCACAGTATTGATGATCTACACCAGTTTAGTTTAGTTTATTGTTTATTTGGGAGGAACAGTGCAAATTAATGGACATTACTGAAAAACATGGCAATGCTGAGGGTTATTGTCCATCTGTTGTTCCTTTTAGATGTTCCCTGCAAACACAGCACAATATACATTAGTACAAAAACATGCATGTATAAAAACATATCAAGTTACAAAATTAACAAAATTCAAAAAAGGCAAAAAAAAAAAGGTATATTCCGGTAAACAAAATAAGTACACAACGTCTATTGCAAACTACTATACCCATTGCAGATACTGCACTCCGTACTCTTAACACTCGTAGTTACTGTTAGTGATTAAACTGCTTAAATGAAGCTAATATTGTTAAATGGAAAATGCTGTCCACTCTCCAGGAGGGTGGTGACAGAATAACAAGTGAATGATGAGGGACTTTGTCTCTGAAGCTTCATGTCAGTTGGCTTTATTCTGCAACACATAAAGCTGTCGGTTAGTTTTAGCCTGAGGGAGTTCCTCTTTCTGATACATTTGTATGCGGTTTGCATTCGTTGACATGATTTAATATAACATCCATAACAGGTTTTTCAGTTCGCTCCATGTTGTTTGTTGTCCAAGTGTTGATTGCCTGTCCCCTTAATCTGACAAAGCTGCATTTAGCTTCAGATCACTCGTCTTTGTTTAATTATTCAGAGAATTACAGTGTTGTCCCATCAGGTTGTTTCTGTAGCTGTTTACCTACACTGCGTATTGAGTAACTTTAAGGCTTGGTTTGTGTTTTCAGTGGGTAAACTCAAATGACCTCAGCAGGTCAACGGCTGCCTGCACTCATTCACCACATCTGGTCCATCCTAACATCAGGCTCGGTGCTTCTCACTGAGCGAGAACAAGCTCAGAGCGTTTACATGAACTACACTGACTTTTAATGTTCTAATGGTTCAGAACTAAAACATTTTATAGTTTTGAAAAAGGAATCATTCTGCAACTGTTTTGACAATCTAGTAATTCATCAAAGTCATTTTTTTAAGCAACGTTTCTAAACATTTCCTAGTTTTCAGCTCTTTATACTTAAATTACTTTTAGCTTTTCTTGCTGCTGCACTGTTCTCACAAAACCAGATATAACCACACATCATCTTGGCTAATAGTAATTAATTAGTATTTTGTCAATTCTCTTTGACATTTTAGATACAACAGTGAAGAGATGAATCTGAAAACAATCATTATCTTAATCAATAATTTAAACAGTAATTAGTAGCAACCCTGCAAGTGTCACAGAATCTGTGGAGTGTTCACTGTTTTACTTGGCATTGATGTACTGTTGCACTAATAACAGGTGTTTTGTGCTCTTCTAATTGAATAAACTAGAATTTATGGCGCATACTTACCACAAAAATTCACAGCTTGCGATAACAGAATTGATAATAATTAGAGATGTATATTTGTATGTTTGTATGATGCGAAACTGAGATAAAATTGACATTGATAACGATAAGCCTATCACACAACAGAAATAAAAGCAACAACTGATTCAGTATGTCACTATGAATATGTAAATAAACGTCAGATGCACTATGCAAAAAAATACCAGGATGTCCCACTACGTTCATCACATTTTGCAGTGTGCAAACTTGCCCGTTTTCTGGTTATTCTGATCCATAATCCTCTGCACAGCGGACGATACATCACATCCACTGATCCACAGAGAGCAGTGTTCTTACAAAGGCTACGGCTGTGTTCCAAATCCCCCTTTTTTTTTTCCTTCAAATTTGGCACTAGGTTACAAACAGCCAGAAATCTATGCGCAAGAGGGTCAAAGTTCAGGATGTGTTTGTAATATGTAGAGGGGTGATTGATGGTGAAGTTTGTGGCTTCAGATGAAAGCACAAGAGTTTTACATCTGAGCGCTGTCTGAGGAAATGGATAGCAGAGACCTTTCGAGGGATGCACGATATTGGAGATTTTTGCAGATATTTTACAACTTATTTGGGATAACCAACACAAATGCTAATATATATGTATATTTTTCCCCACACCTAATTGTAAAGTCTCCTCTGTAGTGGAATTTACATACAGCATTACTATGCAAACTCTTACCATGTTGGCCCGTCTGCAAATGCAGGCATGAAATACAAAGCTTAAAATTATGTAGTATTCATTCCTTGTGCAAAAGAAGAAAAATAATTGAACTTACGTCATGTAAAACATGTCAGATTTATTTATGACAATTACTTTTGAAAAAAACAAGTGAGACTTAAAACTGGATGATGTTCTCCCTGAGACAATCATAACAAAACCCACAGTCAGGGCAAATTTGGCCTGTTTCACAAGTGACGAAGACAGTAAACATAACATCTGTCCACATGTGAAACATGGCATCAACTTGGGCATTTTAATCAAGAAAAAAGCTGACTGTTATTTTATCAGTTATTGTATCAGCGGTTATCGGCGTGATGGCCGATATCTGATAACGTGCCGATCGCTAGACCTTTCAGATCCTGCGGTCTTCTGGTACATCTGTCTCGAGGGTCACCCACGGACATCCACCAGGACATGAGGGCAACACTAGGGGAGGATGCCCATTCTAATAGAATGGTGAAATTGGGGGATGTTGAACTCAAATGTGGCAGAGGGAGATGACTGCATGAAGGCTGATGTCGTCCATTTTTCATTTTCATTTGTTGTTTTTTCATTTTACTGGCGAAACACATTTCACCTTTGAGAGAAATAAACTCAGTAAGTTCAGAAAATGAATTGCAGGATTTGTACTAAGAGCATCAGCAGATTTTCAATATGGTCAACGCCAGCACCACCTTCAGACCACCCTACCAGACCAGCCGAACCACCCCAGGAGGAGAGGGTTAAAGAGCCATTCGCTCAGCTTGGACTTAAGACTACTGGCTAATTTCTGCAGGAAAATGAAATGGAAGAAATATTGCTCTGGCTGGCCAAGGATTGGAAAATCAGAGAGCGTTGTGTCCACAGCTTTGCAGAGACCTGTCTCCACCGCAGCATCCTGGGTTAAGTTGTTGCACTCAGGGGGCGGACAGAGCGCAGCACTCCGGCAGGAAGAGGGGAGGCGGACTCTGTGTTTTACATCAGTGATGCTTGGAGCTGAATACACAGCCAAAGTCGATGGACGGTATTTCCCAGATGTTTAACTGTCAATGTGAGCATGTCGACCATGTCATCACTATCTTGTTGCTGCTGTTTACATTCCCACAGATACATGAACTAGAATTATTTCCTGTTTCTAAAGTTTATATGTAAAGAGTATAAATAACTGTGTTGCTCTTATATAATTTTTTATCCTTTTCTATCATAAATCCATCTGTGCAGGTGTTCTATATTAGAAGCATGAAGGACTAAAAATTTCATTTAGTTGCTCAACCATTTGTTGTACAACAACGAGTGAATCACCCTGAAACCACAAAAAATTATGCTAATACTAATAATTAGGGATGGGTATTGACACAAACCTCATGATATGCATCACGATACATGGGTAATGATATAATTATATCACAATACATTGTGATACGGTGCATTTTGCAATATATTGCAATATTCCACATGCTGCTGTGTAAGATCTGAGTAGTCTTAATACATCACGTCACATTATATTGATGATTCAGTGGACAAATTGAGTCAAAACAATTAAATTCAGAATTTCTGCTGCCATAACATCAAAATGAAATATGAAATTGAAGTGCACTCTTGAACTTTATGTGGACACACTGAAAATAAAAACAT
The DNA here is from genome assembly GCA_029823135.1 of Acanthurus reversus. NCBI lineage: Eukaryota > Metazoa > Chordata > Actinopteri > Acanthuriformes > Acanthuridae > Acanthurus > Acanthurus reversus. The sequence continues at coordinate 6,756,856 of JAPXVT010000018.1, forward strand.
GAAAATAAAGTGCATAAGTATTCTTTTGTGTTACTGAACTTATGTAGATTAGGTTGGTACTGTCAAGCACTTTACGATACGATACGCATCACGATACAAAGCTGGAAATTGATGCAGCATATCACAAAAAGAAACACTGATATGTTGTTGTATTGTTTATTTAGCACAGCCCTGCTAATAGTCCTGAGAAATATAAGGTAACAAATTGTCTCAAAAATAAATCCAATCTTAACACTAGCAATTACAGCACTTAAGTCCAAGCAAAGTATTATTACTTTGACTCAGATGTTCTGTTCTACAGTTATTTAATTATTAATCAAATGAAAGATTGTTCATTTCCAAACAGTGCTGAATTATTAATATATGTTTGACTTTTTTTTTTGTTTGTTTTTATAAAATTTTCTTCTCAGTTTAATGAAAGATGCTAGGTTTTTCAAATCTTACGTGTAGCCCAATTAGAAGCACCCATACAAGAACTTTGCCAAATTAAAAGGCTAAAGATAAAGGGTTGGTACAAATACTAAGGTTTGGTATCTCGTTGCAATGAAAGACAAAGGTAATTTCTATGCAGCCATTTTCTGTACCTGTTCAACATATGCAAGATGGTGGAGGCTAGTGCCAATCCCAGCATGCATTGGCATGGAGGCATGGTACACCGAGGACAGGTTGGCCGTCTATCACAAGACTGCACACACAAACACACAAACACAAGACCTCTTTGCTATGAGTTGACAGTGCTGCCCTACTCCAGTGTCACATGCTAGAGACAGTCATCCTCAGAGTCAGACAGAACCCAAGGGTGATGTGGTGGTGATGTCACTGCGACATGGCCGTTGCACAACAGACTTATAAATAAAGAGAGAATGCAAAGTGGTCGTCTCGTGCGAAATATGGGAAAAGAGACGTATAGAAGCTAGAGGGGAGTGCTCGTAAATCCCCGTTAAATCAGGGAGGATTGCCTTCACAGTGTGTGTTTGTGTGCGTGTGTGTGCTCATGCGTGTGTGCATGACTGGAATGACGAACATCAAACAGGTTCAAAGGTGAAAGGCCATACACAGACACACACACATATTTAGTCTCTGCTCCAGCGACATGTAAGTAGTGGCTGTTGGTATTTGTTGTCCTGGTAACTGGTGAACTGGTGCCGTCTCCATGGTAACAGAGATTTTCCCTGTGCTTCCTCGTGATGAGCTATCCACTGGCTTCTCCTTCGAGTCTGGCTGTGTCATCTTATCCTTTTCAGGGTTGTTACTTTGACTCCCCAGACCTTTGCCTTCGGCCCGCAGAGAAATCTCCAACTTGTTCCTGTTCCCAACTTTTCTGTCCTCCACGGCTCGCTCCCTCGCCTCCAACTTTTGAACCACTTGGGGAGGAATGGGCTCTACTTTCCCTGCGGTTAGCCTATCCTTCTGTGACAGCTGCTCAGTCGAATACGCCTTCTTCAAGCTTGGCTTCCCCACAAGTTTCTTGATCCTCTGCAGCTCTTCGGTGAACTTGCTCTGGACCCTCTGGGAGTAGCTCGTCTTGTCTTCTAAAGAAGAGGCCCTTTGCTTGAAAGCTGCTCTCCTCTGGGCTACGCCATGCAGGGTTCGGCCCTCCTCTCTGCCGGGGCCTCCTGTCGCCTTTCTGCTGTCGTCCGAGTCGAAGGAAGCTGCTCGTCCAAATCCAGATCCTGATGCAGATCCGACTCCTCCGGGCAGATCCACACTAGCCCTTCGCTCCTCAAAAGCACGGACCTTGTCGAAGATCTTGGGCCCGGCACGAGCCAGTTTGGGTGTCATGACAACACTGTTCACACTTGATGTCTGGTCTGTCTTAGAAGAGTGTGGATCTGAAGGTTTGCTTTTATCCAGGTCGTGGTTTGGGGTGCTGATGCTGTTTTCGTGTGTACTGGGAGCTGAATGGGGAGAAGACAGGGGGGCATGAGGGGAGAGCCCCTGTGGTTCGTCTGCAGTTCGAGTCCTAGAGGGGTGAGGATTGAGGGGAAACGGAGGTGTGAAGTTAGATTTCTAGTGCAGTTGTTGTAGGTGCTGAAGGAGTAATAAAGAAGCAGATGAACCTCCATTTGTGTCACTTTGTCTTGCTTTGTTGTAATATTCACCAGTGAGTTCCTTGTGTTTTGTCTGTGCTCTGCGTCTCACTTTCAGAGAGCGACACATCAGACAGTGCGAAGTAAAATGGCAGAGAACGGAATAAAATGGTATGATGTTGCTAAAGAACTGACTCTAAATGCGGTGAAGTGGAGGACACTCCAACAACAGCAATACTAGGAAACTGATGGCATGTTGCAGCAACAAAATTGCAGATTCACAAAATGAGCTCTTAGAAAATGCCAGAAAAAATACCCCTGCTTTAACTTCAAATACAAAAAAAAAAAAAATCATGCCTGAAAAGAACCTGTGAACCACATGGGCATCAATTTGTGGGAACACTCATGCTAATATTAGCTTGGATCAAAGCCAGAAACTCATGCATGCCACAGCAAATCTATAAAGACACGGTGTTAATCCAAAAGTGAGGGGCTGCACTAGAAAACATGCAGAGGGTAAAAAGAGTAATCACAGTCTTCAGAAGTGCTGAATAATACATATTAGCAGATTGTACCGTTGTATCCCCTCTAATGGCTATACGAAATATTAATGACATTTTCTTAGACTTGTAATCGTTGTTAGATTGAAACCATAGCACACTCACAGCAATAAAAAACACTGAGTCAAAGGAAAGTGTGATAATTAAAGAAAAATGGGAAATAAAAACGCCATTAAAAAACTTAAATACATGAGATAAGAGTAAAAAAAAAAAAATCATCACTTTTTAAATTGTGTAGTACCAGTTTGTGCCAGTTGGGTCAATGGAGGATATAAGGTCTCGTCTTAAGTCTCAGTTTTCTTTGAATTTGGGTTTTGTGGCCAGTCTTTCATGTTTTTTTTTTTTAAGTGGAATCCAAAAAAGAAAAAAAAAAAATCCATGTGCTATAACGGCATAGAAAATGTTCTTCCTCTGTAGAGGCTGAACATGCTCCCGTAGTAGTCGCTGCCTACAGAAACACTTTCCTCTGACCCCTGAACGGGCCGGGCCAGGTTAGCGTGAGATGCCCGGATCAGCGGTTCCACACCCAGGTGACGGACAGGGGGGGCCCCCTCAGCAGGGGCCCCGCCGAGGGCTTGCCTGGCTGGGTTTGTGGGGTCCAAATGGGGCCCAGGAGGGCGGGAGCCCAACGCACGGAGCTCTCGCTCCACCACAGGATCATAGGCACCAGGGAGTGTGGCCCTGCGATCTGAAGCATCCGGGTTATAGTCCATCATCCCTCCTCCCTCACCTGGAAAAAGGGGAAAAAAAAAAGATTAAAGTTATTCCACCACATCTGTTACAAGAGTAAGTAAAGTGTTTTTAAATTTAAAGGGTAAGATAAACAATTTAATTGTCATCAAATTAAGTAAAAGAAAAAAGTCGGTTTGCATCCACTACATCGTCTGTTCCTGTCAGATCCAAACCTGCCGGTTCCTTCTAAAGATGAACAACTAGTTTTTATTAAATGCAACTTCAGTATCAAACCCTTTGTGAACTGATCATCATATTGGAGCACAATAAAGCTCCGTTATTAGCAGTTTAACTTCCAGATGTTCCTCTTTAGATAGTTTCTTCTTCAGAAGATAATTAAGTTCAAAGGCACAGAAAGTGTAGAAAACAGATAATAAAGGCTTATACTTTGTTTTATTTTCATAATTATGTATAAAAGACCATCTTAAATAGCCTGTAAAAACAGACTAATTGAAATATTCATTGACAGAAGGAAAAAGGATCCTTAGCTGGTAGAAAATGATACTGACATAAACTGGAGAGCAGGAGCGTCATTACACATAAAACGGGGTACGAAGGATAAAGAGTTTATTGATTGCTCTAAACAGGAAATGAACAGAAAGAGTGCGGGCCACCTCGTGGAGCGTGCACCACTTAAAGAGATCCTCCCCCATCGCAAATCAGGTAAAGATTGACATTCGAGTGATGAGCAACGGAGACAGGAGTGCTTGGGCAGCGAAAAGAAAGAGCAGTCAGCAGCTTCGGCAAACGACGAAAACGTTGAAACAGCGACCGTGTCCAGGATATAAAGCGGTAATCACAAATGATACTGACTCAGCCTCAGTCAGATAACCTATATCACTTCCTCAATAAAGACAAAAACAAAAAAATGAGAAATCTTCTCAGAGGGGCCACTAAGGAAAATATGACACACTTCAGCACCTTGACATATTGAGCTTAAAAATACTGTTTTCATTTCCCTCGGAGGAAATTGTGCTGCACATTTTTATCTCCGCTGGCAAAGGCAGAGCTGCAGATCAGGCCTTTCCTGCTGTGTCTCGAAGCTAATGGAGAATTTTCACAGTTGTCTCATTCTTGTCCGCTGAATCTGAAGAAAGTGCGTCCACGGCGACACAAACTTGACTTTTGCAGCGATGCAACGTTCAGAAAGTAAATGCACCTTGCTTGGGTTTAACAAGGCGGTTTTGTGTTTGTATGCAGCGGAGACAAACAGAATCTGCTCCTTGAAGAGAACAAATGATGTATCACCTCATCCCTCCCTCATTTGATATTCTCTTTCTGTTTTTTTTTTTGTTGCTTGTCTCCAGAGGGACGTGATGAGGGCGTAGTCAGCCCGCCAACGCGAAAGCTTAGAAAGTGCAAACACCGCGTGCAAGCGAGGGAAGAATATAAAATTTCTTTGTGGTACAAGAGAAGGGTGTCAATACTTCTGCTCTATATTCAGACTTCCTGTTGCCTTGTTAGGATGGAGGGTGAGGGCATGCAGGTTCTGTGACGCCAGTGCACCAATGCCACTTTAAATCATTAGTAAACACTCCTCTCAGGAAGGTTTTTGAAGGCTATAATTGGTTAATGTTGGCCACTCAAGAAAAGCCTTTTTACATTTGCATAGAGAGATTGTGAGAGAGTAAATCAATGCGTCTTTGGCTTCCTTCTAGTCTGAAATGGAAGAAAAAGTCTTCAGTTTTGATGAGATTTGCCTTTAGTCCGATGAAATCGCCTTACAAACAGGATGTGACAGGTCCTATATAAATAATGAGCAATTAGTGCTGAAACCATTAGTCAGTATAAAACTTTAACCAGCACAGAGTCTCAAGCAAATTCAAATTAATAATGGTTTTAGTCATTTTATTCTGGTTATAGCTTCTTAAAAGGATAATCCACCACTTCTCATGTAAATGTCCAATCAATGCTGATGGTAATTGTAGTCAATTGAAGCAATAATTTCATCAGTTTGTGCCGTATTGACTCGGA
>JAPXVT010000018.1:7305119-7319144 GCA_029823135.1 Acanthurus reversus
CTTTATTCTAAACATAATTGCACTGAAGAGTAAACACTTACTTAATAGTTACTTAATAACACCCTCTAGTAACCTCTGCTGGACAAACTATGTAATTACAACACTTTAAATCACTATTCCAAGCATTTTTTACATCTTTAAAGGATAGTTTTAATATTGGCACAAGTAGATGAACATATATGGCAAAACCTGTAATATGAGCAAAGAGATATCGGTCGAATCCCAGTAATTTAATCGAATTTCATTTGTATTTCATTTATTTATTTAACAGACAAATGCCAACACTTCAGCTTAAATCAAAACACTGATTGTTTTTTCTTAACTGACACTGAATGTAAATATTTTGCTCATCAGGAGACATTAACATTCATTAACATTGTTCATGCTTGTGTTTCATAAAAGAACTGGTTGTTCTTAAAGAGCTCCTTCACGAGTTGCACCTTTTCTGCCAAATCTAATTCTATCATTTCGCCATAAAGCTACAAATAAAACGCTTTTTAAATCTATTGGCAATTTTTGTGTGGCTTTGCCCCGTGATTTGGCACAGCCCAGTCGGTGAACTCACTCCATGGTGTCCGGCCAGCTGCACCGCAGGCCTCGCTCTAGTCCTCCCATGTCGGATTCGAACTTTGGGAGGCAGAAACCATTGATGATCTGCTCGTAAAAACCCCTGTTGCAGCCTGACACTGATGGAAGCACTTGAGCTGAAGAGGAAAAAGCGACAAAAATGACACAAAATGCATTAATCGGGTTATATGCATGACCTAAGAGTGAGTTCAGGTCATATGAGGCGACTGCGGCTGGTAAATCTAATTACGCTGAGTGGGGAACAAAACTTTGCATCATTGTAAAGATGCAAAAGATTTGACAAAGCACTATAAAGGTTTTCTGCTGCGCTGGGTTCCTCATAATTAGGAAAATATGTTGGTGCAAATAACAAGGTCATATCCCGGCAATGCTTGCTCCTATTGGACCATTTTCTTCCCTATTAGGCCGTTACTTTCCTTAAGAAACGATTTTAATTTGCAGCCAGAGTCCCAATCCCATTTGTTTACTTCAGAGATGTGTGTAAACAGCCTCTTAATGTGGAGGCAGACCGCAGCCGTCCCGCAGGACTCGCCGCTGAATGTAACACCACAGAGCAGTACAGTAGGAGAGGGAGCTTAAGCTGGCGGAAAAGGCCCTCGTGGATGAAAAACAGGTTGTTGTGACGGCGGAGAAACGTGGCGGATCTCAGTCTGCGGCGGCCTGATAAGGGCCAACTGTGTGCCCATTCTGTTTGCTCTGTCTCTGCCGGCTCTCGAGGCTCTGACACACTCAAAGGAAGACTGAATGCGTTGACAAGAGATGCTACTGAGAGAAGAATGCAAAAAAAAACCAGTCGAGACCCTGTCGTGGTGCAGCACACTTTTCAAACACAGGCTTGAGGTGCTCCAGTTAAAAACAATAAAAACAAAAAAAAAAGCATCCAAAACATGCAAAAACGAAGCGTCTTTTAGCTTGTTTATCACCCGCAGAGTTGTGAGCACGATATGTTTCACCTGTCTGCCTGCTTGTTGGCAGCTGCTCTGACATTCAGGCGTCCAATGATGCCTTCCAACTTGGCTGCTCACCAGCGTTACATTCACATTCCATTTTCCAGGAAAATCAGGCAAACCATGACAGATGCTACGGCACACTATTGACTTGCTGCCTTCAACTGCTTCCATATTTTTTGGGCGAGAGCAAAAACCCATCAGTCTAAGCAGGAATCATAAATTCTGCCTGCCACTCCGGGACTCAATAGCTATGGATTTTTAAAACTGATGCTCATGAATATGACATGATCCATCTTGCTCAGATGTCAGTCATGTTCAGCCCGCTGCGGTGCTGCTCAGCGTGAGAGCCTCATTTTCATGTTCTCCCATTCATGTAGGAGGGGAAGTGGAGAGGAGAGGAGCGTGTTAAAAGCATCCTCACATGTAAGACTCCTGTTATCCTGCACATTAGTCCTCCATGGATGCATGTTATTGTATTCAAAGATGATGTGAAGGTGTCTGAACAACATCTTCACACTACAGTCCCCTTCCTGTCCTTAATTAGACTCATTATCTTGAGCTGTACTCCTCTATAAAGAGAAACGGGGTATTTAAAAGCCTAATAAGAGTTTTTAACATTGATAGGCTTTGTGTCTTTGCATTTTTAGCTCTTTTTAGCAGAAAATCCTTTCAACCTGTTGAGCATCTTCATTGCAATGGGATGCATTATGTATTTCAGGCCTATTAAGATTCGTATAATGTACATTTTGCAGCCACAGTTACTAATTACTTCATAAATTAAGGCTTGTGTTCAACACACTAGCATCATATCATAAAATATAATGTATTATATAAGAATTAGACCACACAACAGCATGACAGTTAAATGAAACAGTTCTTTTGATTCTTTATGTGCATTTTGCTTTGAGTGCTTCGAGTGTTATTCAACTAAAAGTTGATGCAGTGCTTTTATTTTGAAAAGAGCACTTTTGCAGCGTGATGCTGCTGCGTTTAATAAGTGAAGCAACCAGAAAATTTTCTACATTCTTAACTTGCTGCAGACTAAAATCATTTAAAACTTAAAAGGTAGTTTGTTTTAAAAAAAAACATCTGTGCATTTTACAGTTTGAATTCCGGACGTGATGACGTCAGGTTTCCGCTATGTTGACCTATAGGATTCAGAAAAATGATATTATTGCGATATATATAGAAAACTTGAAAAAACAGAAACAAAAACAAAACACAACTCTGTAATTCAAATTCATCTTTGATTTAAGTTTTTGTGTGTTTTGCATCTTTCAGCAGCTGAAACTTCCAAATCCAAAAAAAATAAGATTGCGCCATGTCCAAAACTACTGCTCCACCTAAAGAGGGGAACTTTAGTAACTTTAATCTACTTAGAAGAACTTCAGGATTCACTGCCACAAACACTCACCTGCCATCATCAACACAAGCGCTGCTTTCAGGAGCGACGCGCTCTCCGCAGTCATGCTGAATTCCAACTCCAACGCGTTTTACGCACTCTGCTCACTCCCTGGAGTTCAACTGCACATATCTCAATCGCCGTCCCCCTCTGTGGCTTTCCGGACAAAGTCACCGATTCAGGGACTCTCCCACAACGTTACCCACGAATTAACCTCAGCTCTTGGTGGAGCTGCGCGTAAAAGCCCCTTGACCTTCCGCAGCGGCAGCCTCCTTCCCTCGGCGCAGCCCTAATCATAGCCGCTGTAACTGTCATCTGATCCTCTCGGAGCTGCTCACAGGGGACGAAACAAAGTCACACACCAAAAAAAGGGGCCAGTCTTAATAAACACAAGGAAAAAACCACACATGATACATCGCCTTAATTCACATTTTGTGCAAATATCACAGCTTATGGGAACAGTAAGCTGCACTGGGATAAAATAGATCAAGTTAATTGTAAGAGTTGTGGGGAAAAAGTCCCTATAAATTCACTCAACATCTCCTGTGTGGAATATTGTTGGAATATTAAAGCCTGGAAAAAGTATCTAAGAGATTAAAAGTCTTAATAAGACTCCCTGAAGAAGAAGAGCTGTATTAAAGGCTCTGCATCAACACCACGCGCCCCTTTGCGCGCAAGTTACCTGTTTTATTATCTCTAACTTCAATGATTTTCTCTTTAAAAGTTTGATATTTTTAATAAAATGAACATGAGTCGTTTCCTCCATCACTTATTTATTATTTGTAATAGATTACTTGCTCTACCCTCTTCTCTGTGAGCCGTCCAATTAAAGCTCCCCCCAGAGTCGCGTGGGGAAAGCACAAAGACAGAATTCCCATTTTCATGTCACTCTCGTATCAGCGCGAATCTCACGCAGCTCGCTAATTGAATGTTTCATCTGCAGCTTTCTGCACAGAAAACACAGTGACGTTCATTGGTATTCTCGAGGCCGCTCCGCGCCGCGCTGCCACCCAGTGAGAGGCTGTCTGCGCCGGTGTGCGCGTGTGAGACTAATCCCAGCGCTCAAACGAATGATTTCATGTGTCTCTGCAGTTTGGAGACTGACAGCCTGCGAGGCAAAAACTTCCCCCAGGTTCATATTTTACTGGGTAGATTTGTTCTGTTGGTTTGTTTTGGTCACACTAAAGGGACTTTTGCACATTTAAGCGCCGATTTACACAATGCTGGTTTTAGGAGTCTGTGCAAAAGTTATTAAAATATAAAAAGAGGAGCTGAAACTTAAGGGTTCTCTTTATAAAATGGCCTAGCCATCCCCAGTGTGGATGTATTTGTCTTTGAAATTACAGAAAAATTCTAAAAAATCTTCACTTGGTGTCTCAAAATAAAACCATTTGCAGTTATTTCAATATAAATAACTAATAATGCAGTAGAAATTTGGATGATGTAACTTTATTTAACCATAATATGCGAATGCGCCATTAATTTTGACATTTGGTGCCAAAATTGTGATGGACTGTGACGTGTATGTGGCCCAAGTGACCTTCATGACCTTTTAAGAGGCTTTTTGAAAAATTGCAACAAATCTCTCAAAGGAAAAATCAAAGTAAAATCCAAAAAAATAAGGAGAAATTGTTGAATTGTCCTCCTCTTCCCCCTGTTTCTTTACCGACTACTCTTCCATTAGCAAAAACGAAAAATACACATTTCTTTTCTTTTTCTGACACTCCCTAAATCATTTTCTCACACTCCCTTACCTCCGTTTTCAAGGTAAAAATGATGACAAATGGACTTTAAAGTGATAATGTGGCTTTTTGATTGATTCAGCAGTGTTATGAGATACTATTTTGGAAAAAACACAAATGTAATTTCATGTCCCTCGAGAGCTTTATGATTCATTCCAGCTTCAGAGGAAAAGACGCTTGGTGTAGTTCTCCAAATTGTCCTGTAGAGGGCAGCAGAGGACGCTGAATGAGCCTTCGCCTCGGCACTGTGGGGACATGAGGGATCATTTCGCTCCTTTTGCACCTTTGCTGCCTAATCTGTGGAGTCATTTTGGCGCTTTATGCCCGAGCTTTCGCCTTCCACGGATCACAAATCAATATCTCCTTGCACTCTTTGATTTTCCTGCCGGTTTCATACTTTCTCATCAGTCCGCAGACGGAGCCAGACAGCAGCAAGAGGGCACGCGGGCTTGTAAAAATGAGCGGCCCTAAAAGAAGGTATACTGCCTCAGCTGCAGCCCCATTAGAGCTGCATCATCAAAGTTTATAAGCTGTGCCTTCTAGTGGCGGATATTTGCAGAGTGGAAACTTTTTTTTCTGTGAGTCTGCGTTTAATATGGAGACACAAAAGAAGCAAATGCTGTTTTAAGAGGCTGTAAAATAATCTGTGACAACAAGTGTCGCCTGGAAAATCCCCGTAATTCATCATCATGACTTTGAAGACATTAATCTGTTGTCTTTAATATTCATATCTAATGAAATATGACTTGAAATCAGATTTATTATGTAATCATCATTTTTAATAAATAGACATTTCTGTGTTGTGTGTTGCCAAGCTACCCAGCGGGAAACCAAAACAAAACCTGCTCCTGACAGGTGTACTGACAGCAGCGCTGACGCCGGTTAGCCAATCAGAGGAGGTGATAAGTGAGATGGGCGGATTTCCAAAAAAGAAAGACAAAACGCTCCTTAATCTCCCGAATAGTCGCTTTAATTGGCTGAAGGAAGCGTCAATCACGCTGAGGAGGCGTGCTCACAGCAACCCCCCCACTCACCCTCCACCCGCCTCACCATCCCAGCACTGTCCTCCCCCCTCCTCACCTCCTCCTCCTCCTCCTCCCCCCCTCAGCCACCGGCGCTATGGCAGTGTGAGAAGTAAATGGCTCAGAGTATCCGCGGTGGAAACCGACCTAAACACTGGTCTGGGAACTGATAAACAAACACAACAAAGCGCGGTGCGTAAAAGCTCTCCACGGCGCGCGGGAACTGTGCCAGCTGTCCAAAAGAAGACGCCAAGAAGACTCCGACGGTTTTTTTTTCTCCCCCCACCTTTTTTCCCTCCTTTTTGGTTGTTGCAATTTTTTTTTTTTTATGTGTGTGTGAGAGAAAAACGAGGATATCTTAATTGGACATGTGAGTTACGGGAGTTAACAAGACGAGCAGCCTTTTGCAAAGATGAAGTTCCCCGCTTGCGTCCTCGTCACTCTGGTGGTGATCCGATCGAGCGCAGCGCAGTCAGGTGAGTGCTCCGATGTGCCGGGGTCGGACTTGAAAAGCGGGGATCAAGTGGGGGTCCAAACACCCCCAGACCCGCTTCATGTGTGGGCATAAACCTGTTCTGAACGATGCATTCATGACACTTGTTTCCTGAACAACGATGAATGGACACGATGGTGTCGTTTGCTGCACATCACTGGTTCAAACTTAACACAACTTCACCTCCAGCACAGCTGATGCTGATTGCATTCATCGCACCTGCAGCAGATTGGGAGCTTCAGCTGCTTCGGGGAGCGCGTCGAGCTATGCGTAAAAATGTCACACTCCCCTCTTAGATTTGCCTTTTTGTCCCCATTTAACGTTCGATTTATTTCATTAAGGCGCATTTTTGTGCCTTGAAATCTCGGCTCAAATATCGTCAAAAATTAACAGGATTTGAGTGAATCTCGGATGCTGCACGAGCCCCGTGCTCCACCGTTTCATACCACATCCGAAATATGAATGAGTGCGCCATCGTTTCAGTTGAATTCCCTCCCGCGGACGCTGACCGCGGCTATTTGCGCTGATGAGCGCGGTTGCACCAGTGGCACACTTTTCATTCCTTACTGTCTTTGAATAATTTAGATGTAGCAGATATACGGAGGGGCTGCAGCGGCAGTGGGAAAACATCTCGCTTTCATCGTCAGGACCCCTGCGGTGTCGATCCCTGGACAAAAATCACTTTAATGTTCCTGCAATATCCCCACAAAGGCTTGTAACGCGTCCGCGACACTCAATAGTCAATTTAAAGAGAAGTTATCTCAATATTATTTGTGTTAGCGCTCTAATATCCCTTTGGCAACCCTGCATGATATATGCAGATAGTTGTTTTTGCTCCTGCAACATGTAACATTAGAGGTTTGCCTCGTGGTGTTTTGTTCATGGTTGCAACAAAATCTCACTGCTTATTCATCCAAGACACAACAGTGAGAAGCTTTGATGCTGAGAAATTGTGCTGTGCAACTTTTTCAGCTTCTGCTCACAGTCTTGCTGATCAATAAGCACTTCAAGTCCTCTAGTATTCTGTTTGTGTTGGAAGTTTGGTGTAATGTCTGCGTAGAATGTTTCAGACGCGCTCGAGCTATTTGGACTAATTTTTTTTTTTGTGATTCATTCTGGGCTGATGAGGAGCCCGCCATGCCAGAATGTGCCTTCTCACTGTAACTGATAGAATCAAGCTTTGGCAAGAGACGTGGAAGTGAGAAAACAAGCAGAAACAGGAGGCAGGAGGACAGGAGAGTTTGTGGATGGAGGTTTAGAGGAGAAACTCTGAGGAAAAAAACGGGAATCCAGGACGCTTTGCTTCCCTCAAGGACGGTTAAAGTTTTGGCTACATCTCTGGTGGTTTGTGGTTCTCAGGCAGAGCTGGAGAAACAAACAAACACACACACACACATGCAAACACACTCTCCCGCTGGCTGTGGCGTGGATCTTGGATGCAAGGCGCTGAATGATGCCTATTAAACAGGAGTGGATAGATGCAGGGATGGATGGGGAGGAAGAAGTGGCACCGTCACTGGTTTATTTATTCTCCAGGCACACGCTCCCATCCAAGATATTTGTGAGGCAAATTCTGCTCAAGAATCTGAGCAATGCCTCTCGGGAAGTCCATTGTGTGTGTGGGATGTTCGTGGGTGAGGAGATATTTGTGTGCTATCTGTCCACTCCTTCACTTAATCTCCCTCTCCTTATTGTCGCTCTGAAAATTCACAGCCGGCGCCGTATATCAAACACGTTTAAAGCCACATCAGGTTGGAGTAAGTCAAGGCTGGAGACGTTCATCTCGCTGGTGTTTAACATGGTGATTGAATCTGTCAGTGCGCTCCTGCTGCGAGACAAATGTCTGCAGCATTCCTGCCAGTCAGCTGCTCTGCTCCGTGTGTGTGTGTGTGTTTGTGTTATGTACAGTGCAGCCACACATGTGCTGAAAAATGGAGATCTTCACACCGTGAGCGACATGATTGATGGTTTGCTGGATTCTGACAGCGTTTGCAGTGGGAGAGGATCTGAGTGCATCTGTGTGAATGCTTCTGCAGACTTCTATCAATCTTAATTTTGATGTAAATGAAACGTTAAAACAACAAAAACAGATTCGGAGGTCAGGGTTGAGCACGTGGAGAGGCTGCTTGACTTTTTCCTCCTCCATCTTGGATTTGCCAGGTGTTGTTCAAGAAGCAAAATCCAACTTTTGGAAGACAAACAGCACCAAAAATCTGAACATTGAAGCCAACTTTGTGACCCAGATCACTCACGTTTGAGGGAACTGAAGTGACGATGTGCTCTTCATGCTTTCTGCAGGATAGTGTGGTCAAGAGTTCTGATTATTGATCCATCTGATGGTTATTTTCTCAGTTAATCATCAAGAATATAGTAAAGAATTGCCATTATAGTTCCTTCACCCAACAGTCAATGACGAAGATTCTCACATTTGAGAATCTAGGACCACAAATTTTGCTACTTATTCACTTGAAAAAAAAGGCAGTCACATTTCAAAATAGTTGCCATTAATTATCTGTTGATAGACTAATTGATTAATTATCCAAGCTTTGTGGCAGTGGTGGTTACTCCATCCCAAAACTTGGCATTTTTGAAGGTTGCAAATGAAAATTTTAGCCCATAATTCTCCTAATTCTATCTCCTTTAATTAAAGAAGACCATTGTTTGTGATCGAAAGCTCTGGAAAAGGCCTGTAAGATTCGTCAAACTACTCAATTCAAGGTCAAGAATGGATTTTTGACCAAATGCAGCTTCCCCTTGTCACGACCTGGCTTGTAAGCCATGACGAAAGATGGAGACACATGGCTTTTACACAAAGTTTAATGCGACGTGTGTAGGGTGTTGGACTGTGCGTAATTAAACTAATAACCAGGCCAAAGCCAAACAGAAGCACAGCGCTGGAGGGGCTCAGGTTGAAAGAAGAGAGAACGAGCCAGTTTTTTATTCGCTCGATGTGATGTGCGGCACTTTTTTTGCCGTTAAATAAGACTTTGCATGTTAGAAAACAAAACAACTGACTGACTAAAAGTTAACAAATATCCTTTAAAACAAAATACGTATCTGCTGAAATGTGACATTTTCAGACAGTTATTATGAACAATCAGTGCAAATTACATGAAGAAACCGTGACTATTCATAAAAGTTGACAAAATAACATTTAAATGGCTGCTAAATGGGAATGACGAATGTTACCGTTGTGTGGCAGCAGATGACGGGCGGCCATTTCGCTGATGAGTTGCGTTACGTTTTTCGTTAAATTCATTAAACGTAGCTGCCAGCTGAATGCGCTTCGTCATAGCTCTGGTCGAGTGGTTATATGTGAGCTTTTGCTGACACAGCAGATACACGACCTTGTTGTGACTTTTTTTCGACATCAAAATTCTGCCAAACTGAGCTGATTTCCCTTCGAGCCGGCATCTTTTTGTCCCACAAGTTTCACTTTTTCCACCTGCTGGAGTTTGCAGGAAGGGGGGAGGGGCAGTTGCCTGCACCGGAGGTTAGCTACAAAACGTTGAGACGCAGCATTTGACATTTTTTAATTGAATAATTAGTAACCGGCTGGTCTTTCTGGTACCAACTAGTGAGGGAGTGGACGTTTAAACGTTTAACTGACTAGTTGCGTGCTTCCCTACCGCCCATCGAAGTACCTGCAGGGACACATGACAACGAACACGGGGAGAACACAGAGGCAGGCAGCCGTCACACTTTGGACGGTGTGATTGCTAGAAATGTTCTGACACCGTTTTTCCCTTCCTGATGCCGATTCTGATCCGAAATTGTGCATCGGCCAATACAAATACCAATGCCTTTATCATACATATATGCTCTTAATCATACCAGGATGTTATGTAATGGAAATGCTTGAAGTTACACATGATGTCAGCTTGCGTTGAGTTGTGTACTCGCTGATACCCTGTGCATTTATTTACGTAGCGAAGGCGTTCTTGACATTAGCATCCGTATCAGAACGGCCCAAATGTTCACTTCCAGTTGTTCGGGAGTCTGGTGATTTATTTCCAATGTCAGCAGAAGAACTCAGCAACTTGCCAAATCAAAGATGATGAGACCCTCTTGAATAACTGATTTCTCTGCAGAACCAGACAGGGTAAAACTTTGGTACTTAACCTGTGAGGATGGGATCCTCTTCCGTCTTTTTAATTTAGGCCAAAAACACAGCTGCACCTCCACAGAAACTCTCACCTTTTGCGCCTCTGACACAAAACTCACATCATGAATTTTACCACCCTGCATAAAGCTGTTTGTCTGCTCGCCGAAACAGATGCCTCAAGTGTTTCAATCGCCACTGCTCCTGTGTGTGTGTGCAGCAAAATGCTGCATTTGCACGCGTGTGAGTGTGTGTGTGTGTGTGTGTGTTTGGGTGACATTTAAAGATGTGCTCTCCTGTGAAATGTGACGGGGTGGCGGGGTAGGAAACCCACTGAATGCCAGTATCAAATTACTGGGCTCGTGTCAGCTGGCACACACGGAGCCGCGGAGCTGGCCGAGGCTTTGTGGAAGACTGACGGAAATGAGAATTTATTACAAGCTAATTAAGCTTTTTTTGATAGCATCAGTCTAGACCGCGAGCCCTTTATTTGACAGCATGAGAGATGAGGCGGGTGAAGGAATTCAATCTTGCTCTAAATTAGTCAACATTGCTATCATAACTTGCTATCTGCCAGGCTTTAACCCGTGCCAGGCTTCGGCTGGATGTTAGTCAAATACGCTGTGATAGCTCCTGACGAGCTGACGGAGATGTGGATGGTTTCCGCACGTTCAGTTGGCGTCTTCCGGCGCCAGAGACAGAAAGACGGGGGATAAATTACGCCGCTTTGCACAAAAGATTAATAATTGCAGTTCAGTGAGGGTGACATTGAGATGTGGGCTGTTATTTGCTCCCTCTGTCACAACTGGACGTTCCCAGCGGGCTGCAAGGAAAGCCTTTACAAATGACTATGTGACGCGTGGGGGTGATGGAACGCTTTTCCGAGGCCTGAGACAGCAGCACGCTACCTCTTGTGGTACTCGCTGTCTGCATCAGCGCTCAGATTATTATCTGCACAGGGCCAGACAAAGATGACGCTGTTCCCTCTCTCAGGAAAAAAAAGTGTCTTTTTGTCTTCGGCTTCTCTCTTCCCAGGCATTTCGAAAGCGATCCGGCGACGTCACGAGCCTGTTTGCTGACATTTTGTTTGCCGCCGGCTGTACAGAGGGGCCTCTGTTCTTTTTGAGTTTGCGAACCACCCAAATATTTACATGCGGAATCACAACTGCACAGCATGGGAAGGAAAACATCCAAGGCCTGGGTGCAAAATAGCGGCTTTATTGGCCTCTGTAATCATCCCCGAAGCTTCTTAGTCCCTCTTCGTCTCTGGCGCTGTGTTTGTGTGTTTGGCAGGACAGACTTTTGAACCCCCGTGCCTTTGCTGCCTAATGATGAGCAGGGTTGGCTTTGGTTGCGCCGAGGCGTCCGGTGCCAGCTCCTAGTGTGAGTTAGATTGGCTAGTCGGAGGCTGGAAGCCTGGCACAGATGTCCCCTTTCAGGAGGACTGAGATCTCACTCCCACACAGAAAACACAGTCCACCCATGCACAGGGATTTGCTCGAAACACCCTCCAATCTTCACGGCCTCTTTTTACTTTTTTTTCACATGCTGATTCTGCTGAAATCTCTTCGTTTGCTTGTCTCCCACACACACACAAACACAAACACACACGGAACTTCGTGCAAGTTCATGGGTGAAAGGGCAGCGGAAGCCTTGTTAAGTGCGTTTCAAGTGCTCTCATTGTTTGCTTTGAGTTCAAGTCCTGAATCTACTTTTGGTTGTTTTGTGTTGCTCTCATTTCTCTCTCTTTCACACACACTCTCTCACACACACACACACACGCACACACAGTGGGAGTGAGACAGGCATGGTCGAGGTGAAGAAAGGACAGGAAAGACAGAGGAATCTTTTTTTTTTCCCCCCTTCCTCTTCTGTTTCTTCTAGACCACTGGAGGGTTTGTTCGGGCCGCCACTTGTAATTCCACTCAGAGACAAATGCCTCCATCCTGCGTCTGAGGGGCTTCCTACACACACACACACACACACACACACACACACACACAACACACAGATCTTTCCAAGCAGTACGAGTCGACTCACACCACTCCCAAATCCTTCTTTTACTTTGACTTTTATTTCATTAGCTCTCCTCTTTCTTTCTCAAACATTTGCCATGTCGTCTTCTTCTCTTTCTTTGTTTTCTCATCTTTTCTTCTCTCTCTCTCTCTCTCACACACCTTGTCTCCCCCCTGCTCTCACCCATTAACATCTCCACTACGTCTCTGCTTTACTCCCCTTCTTCATTTTTCACTGCCGCTGCTTTCCTTTCCTCTTTTAACAGCTTTTCTTTATTTCCTCGCCTTTGTCCTTCCCTCCCTCTCACACACACAACCGCACACACACACACACACACACACACGCGCGCGGTCCTCCCTCTGTCTTTCATTAGCCGTGTGCGTGCAGGCTTTCGCTGGGCACACAGCGAGAATGGAAAACAGCTCATTTTTTTCCAATTTAATTACAACACCCAATTTGTTTTATGGACAGTATGCTGTCAGCAGCTCCACACATCACTCGTACTGTCAGCTACATGCTTACACGCACACATGTGTGTGCATGCGTGCGTGCGTGTGTGAGGCCCGTGAGCTTTAAGCCCTCCGAAGAGAAGTTTAGATGCTAATTTTGTGTCAAGGCTTCGATTTCTAGCAACACAGTTCAACTTCTAAGGATGTTGGAGGACAGACCGGAATCATTCATGTCAGGAAAAGTCTTAAAAAGCATAAAATCAAATGCAAGTTCAGTGAGGTCTAGTTTTAGCAAACTTTGTTTACAAGTAAACTTACTTTGCATTTCATTCCAGACTCTGATTTTGCTTCATATCCTTGGAACTTTTTTGCCAACATGGGCGTGAAATAACTTAAATTTTTATGGTTGTAAAAAGTCATAAAGGCAGCTTGTCTCCTTGTGAATATAAAATATTAATTAGTGCAGCTTTTCTGGTTGTTAGGCCCTATAAGGCGTTTTAAGCTAGCATTAGGATTAGCATTTAGTTTAAGTTTTGAGTGACGGCTCGATCGACCTCGTCAGACACAAATGTATGTGTGCATATGCATCTATTTGTGTGTCTGCGTGTGTACACAAGAGTTGGCTTGAATTTACATTTTCATTGCTGTGCTCAGGCACCAGGCCAGCGCAGGAAGTGGGACAGCGTTCAGCTTCCTTTTGATTGGCAGCACTTCTGTGGCGAAGCAGGATCAAGTGCCATCGACTTGGTCTTTCACGACGAGTCTGGGCTTTTTCTTTTGGTTCCTTTGCCTGCTTTTGCTTGCTTCCCTTTGCTTTCTGTTCTGCCTCTTGACGCGGCACAATAGAGGGCATTAAAATCACAATAGATTTTTTTTTTTCTTCTTTTGGGCCGCTGTAACCTTGACAAAAGCTGGCGTTTTAATGAAAGTCTGTGAAAGGGGAAATGATCACTGGTCTGTAATCCCTCATCTGTGCGTGTGTCAATCCGGCAGATCGACCTCGACGTGTAGATTTGTGTCTTTACATCGGATGCATTGTCTCTCTCTCTCTCTTTGTGTGATGTCACTATGCACAATCACACACACCTTTACACACCAACTCACTTGCCTCGCAGTTGCATCTTACAGTTATTAGAAATTCAGCTATTTTGGATGTCTTTCAGTAAACTCTGTGTGTGTGTGTGTGTGTGTGTGTGTGTGTGTGTGTGTGTATAGTCAAGCCCGCCTGGTGTAGTGTGTGCGCACTAATCCCTGTTAAGAT
>JAPXVT010000018.1:7352761-7368401 GCA_029823135.1 Acanthurus reversus
ATAATCTTTTTTTGTTTTTTTTGCATTATTTAATTCAAGCACCTTGAGAGAACTGTGAATTTTGACAGATTTTTCCTTCCTCAGAGGTTCCTTTTTGAGATTGTAAACAAGTGCACATGCTTCAGAGTTTATTTCTGAACTTCTTTGAGAGCGCCGAGGGGAATACAGTGTTTTAACGATGTCAGATTCAAAATACCTCGCCTTTATTTCAAGTCAGGAATGATTAGTGGAACAAAAAACAACCTTCTGAAAGTGGGCCAGGTTTGCTAAGCTGTGGGATTGCTTTTAACTGAAGCACTTCTGCAGTCAGTTCTACTTAAAGGAGTAGTTCACGCAAAAATGAAACTTCGGCCATGATCCACTCAGCTTAATGCCGGTACAAGGTCTGGTGAAATTTTTTTGGTCCACAAAACACTGCTGGAGTTTTACAGGAAAAAGGCTTTGCAGCAATCTCGCAAACAATTGAAGTGAATGGTGACCAAGTTTAAAATGTGAAAAAATAGATAATAAAACCATACAAATAAGCCTCCTTAATGTTCTACTGAAGTAATCAAAGTGTTCTGAAGCCTCAACATGCTAAGTTGTTTTGAAGAACGTCACTGACATGTTTTTGCTACTATTTTAAGAGCTAAATAATAGCTTGAACAGTGTGGCTGAAAACAAGGCGTCAGTGATGTTTTTTAAAACAACTTGGCGTGGTAAGACTTCAGGATACTTGGATTACTTCAGACGAGCGGTATGACGGCTTTTTATGTTTTTTATGTATTTTTTAATGTTTGAATTTTAATGCTATTTTTTGAGATTGCTGCAACGCCTTTTTTCTGTGAAACTCCAGCGGTGTTTAAGGACTAGAAAACTTGACCTTCAAGCGGCATGAGGGTAAGTAGATAATGATTGAATTTTCATTTTTTGTTGATCTGACCCTTTAAAATAAATGGTCTTGGTATCGCTTTTGGTCCTGTTGTCATCTGCAAGACTTCTTGTCTAAAGTGCATGCATTCCTTCATTACTTTACCAGCTGGATTAGCATTTTTGCTACCTTAGAGGTGAGGAAAAGACTGCTTGAGAATCAGGGCTCACATCAAGTCCTGGAAAGTCTTGAGAAAGAGTTTCCGAGCTGCTCTCATCACTGCAGCTCGTCTCTTTTTGCTCCCATGAACTGAGAGGTAGATTTACTCGGCTCCCCGCGACCTTGAATTTCCTGTTTTATCCTCTTTTTTTTATTTTACACCACCAGTGTTCTGTTTCTCTGAAGACTTACGCCTTTGTAGTCTGAAATCACTATTCCCCATGTTGAGGCCCGATAAAGGAAAAGCATTTTATAAAGATAGAAAGAAGTGGGGGAAAAGTGTGTCTTTCCCAGATGAAATTTGACAGAACTTGACGAGCGGCTTTCATCGCCTTAACAAGTTGAAAAGCAGCAACAGCGGCGATGCGGACATTGTGATCAATCCCGCGCATCCTCACTGAAATTTCCTACCTTGATGAACAACTCAGGAACAAATTCAAACCATTACTAGAGAGGCAGAGTGATGAAAGAGCTCTGCAGCTCCTGCGCCCGTCTGTTACTCCTTTCTCTCGGGTCTTTTCAAGAGAGGAAGCGGTCATGTCAGCGTGGTTAAAATGCTCACATTTTGATCCTGTTCTCTCTGTTAACCCTCACCGGAGGCGCTGGTGTCATTCCTCTTAGTATCTTCCTTTTCTAATAAGATTAACCCCAATTTTGTGGGCTGCCGCTTCTATATTGTGCAGAAGATCAAAGCCCATGTGGAATGTGTAAAGCTTGTTTACTCTGTGTGACCTTCTTGGTCCTGCAGAATAATACGTGCCGCCTGACTCCCCTCGCTTCATTTTCACCTTGTGTACGCAGTGTGAATAAGTGAGAAAATACATTTTCCCTCTGTTAGTGTTTGCTTCTTTTATTGTCAGACTTCGACCGTGTTTCTCCTGCATGAACATCCTCATCCCTCTTCTCTTCTCTGAGGTTGCAACCCCATGCCAATTGGCCTCCCTCGGGCTGAGTCTGTGGAGGGCGGGGCTTGTGATTGACAGGGGTGATAATCACTGTAATGGCAGCTAGTAGTGGCGGCGAGGCCAGCTGCCTGCCAAGGTGTTTAAAAAGCCTGCAGGAGAGGAGCGAGAAGGTGGGAGGCTGCATTTTATAAAGTCCTCCGCTGGTGTTTTCTGCCGGTGTGCGCGCACAATAAACTCACAGTCGGCTCAGCTTGACTGTGAGTTTATCGCGCCCGCTCACCCTCCTCTAGGTCGTATCTGTGCTGCCACTTTGCTCCCTAATTTCCCTCATTTCTGCTCCACTCCCTCGCTTCTTCTCTCACCTCGCTTTCTCGCCCGTGCAACTATGGAGGTGTCATTAGCACCGTGTCCTAATTAGTCCAGTGCCAGCTAATTGTGCTTCTGACGCTGTGTCTCTGGGGAAGCAGGCCTCGCTAATTTCAATAAGAGTAAACAAGCAAACCGCTCCCCACTGACGGCTATGGATTAATTAGAGACTATCCGCCGCATGTGCCGACTGAAGTGATAGGAGGGAGTTTGCGGATGTGGGGGGGGTTTGGGGGTAAGGCAGCAGAATGAGCTGCAGACGACGAAACGTAAGGTGAAAGAGAGTTCGTTCTCACTATCGTCACGCAACACACTCAGAGCCTGGCGCTCATTTTTGGAAATTACCATCACTTTCATTTTTTTTTATTTTTTCCGTGCAGCATCTCTACGGTGTGAATCCTCCGGAGCGACGGCTCCCCCCCCCCGTCGAGAGACAACGCCCCGAAACGTGTTGTTTTTCACAAGTTTCATTTAAAAGGTTGAAACGAAGCAAACAAGTCTGTTTTCTTTTCCTTGAGAGAGACTGATTTGTGCACGCTCGGGGCCCATATCGTTGCAGAGGAGGCAGTCGCTTCTGCACATTTTCCTGTTTCTCATTCAACCTTAAAGAGCTTCTTTGTCGTGTTTTTTTATTTATGCTTCAGGTCGACTGAGCGTGCATGTTTGTTTTTTAGCAATGGTTCGCCTCCTGTTCCTACGCTTACAGCATTTTTAGCAAAATGTGATGAAATATTTGATGTGTGATGGAAGAAAACACATTTTTTTTGTGTCTTTTAGCTGCACGTGCTGCAGGTATTTACCCAGAAAAACGGAATCTTCAGGGTTTATTTCAAGTGAAACTGTTAAACTACACATGCAAGTTCTGCTTTTATCGGTTGACTACAGAAGAATTCACGAATGCACTTGAAAGATTAAAGCAGTGAATTTGGCTTCTTCAAACATTTGCGTGGACATCGTGTGAAATGTAAATGAAACTCCTTTAATTGATGAAAGCAAACACACAGATTTGAACGTTTTTTTGAAGGGTAAGAGGGTAAACGATTACACAAGCACTTCAGTTCCCAAAATCTTTTCTGAGCCAGTCTTGCACTTACTGAGTTTCTCCATTAGCAGGTGTTACTTCTCAGTGGCACAGAATTCTCAATGACGCTGACATAAATAAATATCACCAAATAACACTTTTGTTGTGTAAGGAACAGTTTGACACGTCCAACAGGAAACATTTCTTCTCTCCAGCTCCAAAAAAATCTGAATAAAAAAGGAGCAGCACTTACTGCTTTTATGAATGTTGTTTGATTTTTTTTTTTTTGGCATCACAGCTTTTTTTGTGATTTGGACCTTCGCACGTGCGATTAAAAACACAAAGCGCAGCCCCGTGACTCAGCCAGATTCGAGGCGTCTCCTCCTCATCACTGCTGCTTCACAGCCAACGGATTTCATAACTCTACCTTTTATTTTTTGTGGGGGGGGGCGGTGACGGTCGGGTGGCAGATGAGCTGATGCAAACGTGGAGCAGGTGCTGCGCTCGCCTCCGCCCCCGTTTGAGAAACCGGAAGCAGTCGGCAGTGAATGGACGAGCTGCGAAGCGCCTGCCTGTCTGTCTCTCCGGCCTCCTTTCTGTGAAATGCAAGTCTTCACATCTCACTTCTCTGCAGACCGTATCACACTCAGCCCTTCTCACCTAATTAATCACGCTATCGGACTTAATGCCACTCACTCGACAAAACCAGTCGGCGGTGAGTGAGAGGTGATTTGCCCTGCTCTCGCTTCATCCTCTTTCCTGCTGCTTTTACTCTGGCGCAATTGCAACCTCCAGGCTGGTTCGTTTGTCATGGTCCAAATATTCGCCGCGCTCGCTGTTTCGTCAGGTTCACGGAGGGACCTTCTTTATCACCACCGGCCCGACTCGCCCGTCGTTAGGTCAGACATTAACAGCCCAGCACAACATCGGCTAGTTATGGAGCAGCCTTGTAAATCTGAGAGCTGCTGAGGGGTGTGTCCCCTCCTTCCAGAGATGAATTGACTGATGGACTTTCATAACTGGTTTCATTGGCGACACTTAAGCACACCCGCACATGCACTATTAAAATGTAAATACAGGCGCTTTGTTAGAAAAATGCATATAAACAGTGGAAAATGGGGAAAGTGTGCACTCGAATCCAGGTAACACACATCCTCTCACACTCTTTAATGACAGCAGTTAGAGCCGCCTCGAGGGAGCAGAGGTGTCGCCGCGGACGCCGTGATGGATGGTTATTTTTTCAGGAAGATGTTAAAGATGACACTCTGAACTCTGTGTGTTTGTGTATGTGTGTGCGTTTCAAGTTTTGTCGTCCAAACACGTGAACACTTCCTGACAGGGAGAGAGAGAAGGAAGAGGAGGACAGAGGAGGGTGAGACGGGGATATCGGAAGGATTTATGGGTGTAATAATGGGATCTCAGTGGCTGGGCCATTGACACTGAGACATTTCCTCTCATCCTCCTCCCATTATGAGATGGATGGACCAGGAGGGAGTAAGCACAGCGGCATATGGGCGGGAGAGGATGGCATGCTGTTGTGTCAGAGCGCACGTCGCATGCAGTGGTTGTCTTTCCCTTCACATCAAGCTAAAAGCCCAATAAATTACATTTAGGATCAATTTCACACAACTTTAAGACTCCAAAAGTGTTGTCTTTATGTTTTGTTGCGTGCTTAAATGACATTTATTAGCTGACGTTTTATTATATATTGTTTAAATTTGCAAGCCAGCTGGGATGAGTTAAGCGTCTGCAGCCATTCGAGCAACCCTGTGGCTGCATTCAGGTTAATGTTGTGATTGTTTGGGTGCATCAAAGCACCTCCTCCCTGCTTGTCTTTTCCTGTCTGTATCTCTGCTGCCATATTACAAAAAAGACAATAATACCTTAAAATAATCTTACAAAAAGTTGGCACAGTTTAATGCAGAGGCATTGCAATATTAGCACAACACAGCCTCGGGCCGACCAAACCCCACTCTCAAATTTATCGCTTTAAGGTTTCCCTGCGTGCACGCTAACATAGACTTGCAGAAGAATATTTATTGGTCGCTTTTCAACATCCATCTGATCGACTCTTCACATCGGCATGAATTTTATCCATCCCAAGGGCTTACTTAAAAAGAAAAAACATCACTTTTGTGGTGGTTCGCCTCTTACTCTCATTATTTCCTTCTTGACATGGGACTGCTTGCAGACAAGCACTGTAGCTTTTGAAAGGCCATTTTTTATGGTCTCACAAAAAACACGCCAAGGTAATATTACATCAATTTTACCACTAAGGGAAGAATAACATCACTGATGTGGTTTAACATTTTGCAGCTAGATCATGTCAGCAGATCTGTAACGTGCTGATGTTAGCAGCATCACATTCAGCATCTTAGTTTAGCATGTTAGCACCGCATTTGCTAATTATAACAAAATACAGCCAAGGCTGATGGGAATGTCATTAGAATTTGTAAATATTGTTTTATCATACACACCACTACTCCTGATCTTTTTGCAGTTTGATGTGCTGCTGCAGCTGTTGTGTTTGTCATTTAAATTATTTATGTTTAGACGTCTCCTGTCTGTGTATTTTTACTTCCTCTCTGTATAATAACCCACTGACTCATTCGGTTCATAGTTGGCTTTCTTTTTTCTTTACCTCCGGGGCCATTATGCCGCCGCTTCCTGATGATCTGTGCTGTTGTAAACATCGGCCGCAACGACTGTTTACAGTAATGTGATTTGTGTTTATTATCTGTCGTTTAAGGTCACTATTGCACGAAGCAAATTTGCTCTTGCTCTCATCTCCATGCTCAGCTCCGTGTAAATGAATTAAAGCCGTAAATTCTGGCCTCTCATTCTTCCGTTTGAACTGCTAATGAAGGATCTCATGGTTTGCTCAATTAGGGAGATACTTTCGCTTCATTTAGTTGATGTTTGCGTACTTACGTTTGCTGCTTTGATGCACTATGCTGGTGCACTTTATATTACTTTGCTCGTCCATTCAAGTTCCCTTTAAGTTGTTGTGTGCCACTTGCCTTTTTATGCTGTTTCGTTGGCCATGTTTGCTGAAGAAACTTCCTCAAATAAGCTGATTAAATCTCCATCCGTCCGCATTTACCGACTGTATCTTTGCAATTCCAGTAAACCCACATCTCTGTTATGTTCCTGAAACCTCCTTCCAGTGTGGCAGATTGCCACAATCGCAGCTCATTGGCTGTCACTGAGCAACAAACCCCTGCCATTCCATAATTAACACCTGCTGTGTGATAACAGACACCTGCTTTCGCCTGCATTGATTATTCTATGCTGGCAAAATCCGGCGGAATGAATGGCAAAATGCTTTTCCTCATTTACGTCAAAGTCCTCAGCAATCATCACAGGCAGCTTTTCATCAGCACGAGAACAATTTAGTGGAAACTGTTCAGGAAAGGTCAGGTGGTTACATGCAGATTTGTACCGTGTTTTTGTGGCAGTAGTAGCATGAATATGTCAGGTTTTGATGTCAGGTTTGGACGGAACTTCTTAAACATAACACTTTATATTTTTCTTCCACTGTTAACTTCACTCTGTATTAGGCTTGGCAGGGAGGATGTCTCATCACCTGCTTGCAGCGAAGAGGACATACGGCCTCATTCAAATCCTTTGGCTCTTCATTTTCCCCTGCTTTAAACCCAAATATTACCAAAGCAGTGAGCTGGTGTTCTTCTCTGAAACGAAGTCCTTCGTGTCTGTATGTGCAAGCGCAGCATGCATGCCTACATCATGCCAATTAACCTCTGATAACCTCTCCACCTCACATGCGTTGCGTCTGCTGCCGCGGAAGCGCCCTGCGCATTTTCATTTCAAAATAAAAGCCTGAATATACTAGTCTGGATCCAGACCAGAGACTGGTCTGGCATTGCGCTTTGAAACTGTGGTTTTCCCGATTGAAAAGGCATTTATCTAACGAGCGCCAGGGGTGGGGAGCTGTCTGTCGACAAATATCTGACATTTCAACCCACAAAGCCATGTTACAGGACCAAAAACAGTCATGTGGTTGTATGTGCTGTGATGGTGGTGATATGACTTTAAAAAATTGTCGAATTTATACGTGGAAAGGAGAGAGCATGAGCGGGAGTGTTAGCACAAGCAAGGTTTAGGAAGCACCGCTGTAAGTCCTGCTGTCTACTCACGGTGACTATGTGACGTGATTTAAAGCGAAAAATGTTTGTTTGAAAGTTGCATGGTATGTTAGAACCTTAATCACGACACAAGATAGTTGAAACAACGGACCCACCAACCAACCAACCAAACTCTATGTGATCAATTCACAGTTTCTGGAGACATTGTTGGATTTTTGGTTGACTTGCTTAGCCAGACTTCTTTCCGCACACACCACAGTAGGTGAATCGCCCCCTGGCAACAACCAATGAGGAAGAGTAAGAGAAAATCTAATCCCCTTCCTCTGAGTATCGCTTAAAGTGGAGTCAACGCCAGACCAAGAGAATCAAATCCACTCAGTGAAGTGGGCGGAGTCTCTGGTCTGGGCCCAAGCTAATTATCTATTATGATATTTGATATTGTGAAAAATATTGCAAATGATGTCACATATCATGATATTCAATAGTACCTAACGTGGGCTTAAGCCTTTTCTGCAAGCATTCTCTCTCTGCAATCATTTCTTCCTGTTTTCAACAAAATAAATCTCTCGTAATAATCTAATGCAGGCAGATAAACTGAGTTTAAAGGATTTAAACACTTGCTTCTGGCAGAGACAAGCCTGTAAATTACCACCAGATCTGGCAGCACTGATACTGTAAATCAAATCTTGTAGTCATTTTCCTGGATCCTGTGTTTTCTCATCTGTTCTTTGTTCCTCCAGTTTGTTCCTGCTAACAGTAGCTGACAAAACAGTATTTAGTCGCTGTTGAGGAGTTTTTGATCACGTCACAGTCTTGTTTTTCAGAGGATGTTCGGCAGCTGGCGTATCAAGAGATTTTAAATGCACAAATTTCCTCTTGTTGTGGCACTTTAAGGTCTTTTCCTTGATTTACCAAAGTCCTAAATCATTCGCTGCCTCTTGCAAAGTGATTTAAGGCTCCTGCGAAATCATTAACTGGCAGACCTGGCACGCATATGATCTGCCAGGCTGCAGTGGCATTTAAAAGAAATGTCAGCATTTATTTTATACTGTAGTCTTCCAGCTCCCTGCTGTGCACTCCAGCTCCTGCATGGGTAGTGTCTGTTTTCAATTACAAGACTGAAAAGGTTTCACCTGAATTGCCTCGGACAGGCAGCAGAGAGTAAACACTGCATATTCAATGCGCTCGCAGTGCATCAGTGGAGCATTACCGTTTGCTACCAGCCATTCGAAAGCGTGACAAAAGGAGCAGGTTTTTGGTTTTTGCTAAGTTAACTTGAACTGGAGAGAAGAGGCGCTGAAAGTAAATGAATTCATCTGCTTCTCCTTTGCTCGTCTTTGCCCTTGTGGGCTCGGTCGAGCAGCATTGGATTTGGCGTTCGCTGGAGAAAGAGGGAATAAAGAAGCAGCCACTGGAGAAAGGGCAGCGATGCTGAAGGCCAGACAGCTCGGCATCTAACAAGAGGAAATAACATGCATACCATAGAGGAGTGCGGGCGAAAACAAACTTGAGATTTTGAGTAAAGCTGTAAGTGTGCTTACATTCACGGAGCCAAATACTCATGAAATTCAGGCGCACACCGCTGTTCTGCAGAATCATTTGACCCCTGCACTCAATCTCAGAGCTTTCTTTCTCATTTGTCATCAAACCAATAAAAGTGAGCGCTGGCGAGAGTGGCGACAGTTTGCTCTCTTGCTCACCCGCTGTTGTATTTCAAACAGGGGAGAGCAGTTGAAATATATGCTAATCCTCTGCTCATTTTTGCTGCCGTCCCGCCGCGCGGAGCAGCATATTTCCATAGTGATTCGGACAGTTTTGAGGGATTAAGAGGGGGTTGGGAGGTGGTCGGGGGAACCCCTGGCAGCTTTGCACACACTCGCTACATCAGCTGACAGCGAGCGAGGTAAAGGGCATGTGTTTAACAGTGATTGATGCACTGTCTGTAATGTAGAAGACAGTGGGAATCCAGATTAGAGAAAATGACCCACGGGAGTGCAGTGAGAGACGGGTCTGGGGGATGGAGAGAGCGAGAGAAAGATGTGTCTCTGTGAGCGTCTGATAACCCGTTTCCTCACTGCCACGCATTACACTTTAAAGCCCAGTCGGCTGCATGAGTTTCTTTCTGCTCCCTGCTCTTTCCTTCTTAATCTGCATCTCTTGTTTTGTAAAGAAGGCTTAATTTCAGTTGGACACTCGCAGCAGCACTTCCCAAAGCCCCATTTTCAAAGTCCACCCCATGACTTTTTGAAAATTAAAGAGATGCAGCTAAGTTGTGCTTCACTGTCGCTGGACTTTATCTTAATTCAAACAGTTAGGCTGGAAGATAACATATCAAAGAAAGGCCAGGTATCACTCTTGGTAGTCAGGAAGTTTAACTAGGCAAAACACTAATTTACAGTCTGCTGAACTGCTCGTAAATGTGGCTCAAAATTTGGTCGAAACCCATGCATTTCAATTAAGGATACTCACTACAGTCTAGAAATCTTTTTCTAAATCCTACCTGCAGGAACAAGCTAAATGCAAGCCTGTCCTTGAAATATTATTATTATGGAAAAACACTCAGCTTCTCAGCCACAGTTGTGCTTTTCATGTTGGAATGGCATCCAACGGTTCAGCTGTGTGCAGAGTCTTAAGCAGTCAACAGGTGGAACATCAAACACAAAAGGAGCATAAAAATACAGCTGATCTTCTTAAAAACCATTTTTAATGCACCAAACCAATGAAATGCCAAATTAAAACCATCATAAACATACATGCACGGCTTTAAAATGCTAGCCTGAGCCCAGGCCAGAGACTCCGCCTGCTCCACCGAGGGGACTTGATTCTCTTGGTCTGGCATTGGGCTTCGAAAACCCACAAAGCCACATTACAGGACCAACACAGTAATGTGGTTGTATGTGATGTCTTTGGTATCAGTTTGAAAAAATGCATAATTTATGTAGAAAAGTAGCTACAACACGTCTGTTCATGCGATGCTCCATCATGCAGCTCCTGGGGACAGACGGCTTCAGACGTCTTTCCACACACACTCCACAATGACCATTGAAAAAGCAACAACCAATGAAGAAGGGGAACTCCAATCCCCTTCCTCTTAGAATCACTCAAAGTGGAGTCAATGCCAGACCAAGAGAATCAAGTCCACTCAATAATGGAAAGTTCTAGGACTGCAGTTCCGCATTAGCTAACTGACGTTAGCATTGTAACGTTAGCGTGTTAGCGTTAACATTAGCGTTAAACACAAAGTATCTATATTCACCATGTCTATCGTGTCTCATCTAATTAATGCTCACGTCATCTTGACGTTACACTCTGGTGTTCTGACTATTTCTGCGAAATGTGCTACTTTTCGATCCTGCACATGCGCAATGGAAACTGGTTAAGTTCAGGCAAGGTGTCCAAATGTGAAGGTCAGGGCAAAATTACTGGGTGGGGCATATAAATCCAAGACAGAGGTCAAGTGTAGGCAAGCAATCACTGACGGTTATGATTAGACAAGTGACTGGAATATAATCAGGCCAAACACATTTGGTTGAGTTTAGGCAAAAGTCGAAGGGTCCTAACCCTAAGGGTCCTGAAACTGCAGCCTCCAGTACTGCAGCTTTACCCTGCTCAGTCCATTCAATGGAGTGGGCGGAGTCTCTGGTCTGGGCCCAGCCTGAATAAATACTGGAAAGTTGTTAAATTGGTATTAGAACATGGAGAAGCAAATTTGAATAAAAGTTATTTAAACTTCATCTATTATAAAAAATCACTCAGAGAGATATATATCCATGTGAATGAAGGACTACACGGGACACAAGCAGCAACCTCATCACTCCTCTTCTTTTTTGTTTTGCCGCTTGACTTCGGATAAAATACAGATTATTCCTCAGAAGGACAGAAACAGTGAGTGGTTACAGTTTCTCAGAAGACTACAAATCTCCAGAATGTGGCGAGCTGTGTCACCCATGGCCCGCAGGGGACCTTCGGCTCTTTTATGGATGTTTGTCTCATTTATAGCCAGGTTTGTCAGTGTCAGGGGCCCAGGGAGGAGAGCTGGGAGCTGGACTACTGGGGTCCCGACCAAAGGATGTAACAGGGGGAAAAAGGGAGAGAGAGGTGAAATGTTGAAACCGTACCCATGCTTGCATTGCTTGTATGATACTTGTGTATTTGTCTCAAGTATAAATTGAGAAAAAGGACGCAGGCAGCCCATCTATTGTGGCTGTAAGCATGGCCCTGACAGAGGGTAATGGCCCTTATTCTAATCCTCTAAAAGATGAGGGGTACAAGAGGTTCAAATGCACAGAGACGAGCGGGAGGAAGAGACAAAAAAAGAGGCAGGGGAGGGATGGAGAGGCCCCATTCTACGCCTCATTGAGTCCTCATTCAGAATGGCCGACACTTCATTAAAAAACCAAGTCATCTTCTGCAGGAACGAAAAAAAAAAAGGCCGGTTGTTGTTCATACTTCATCACAACACTGAGAAACCCACAGAGTGTATTTGCTTTATCGCAACCACAGAGCAGCCGAGCGTATCTCCGAAGGAGGTGGGCCACAAATGTGTAATTTATGATGATTGTTTTCTCTCTTTCTCAAAAGTGTAAATATATTATGACGATTACTTCTGAGGGAGCACATGCGGCGGCCCCATGTAACGTTTTATCAGATGAGGGCGGAAGAATTGCTCAAGCACAAAGCTGCTGTCGCTGGTGAAGGGAGCGGGGCGGAACATGGTGTCAAAACAGGTGTAATTTCACACATGAATGCATGTAGACACGCACCATCCCTGATCTGGTCACGCTTCGGAACTTGTACATTTTGCATGGTTTGTGGAAACCGTCTGCTAATTGTATTTAGATCTTTAAAAGCCTTAAAGCATCTAATAAACTTACGCTTTTGTTTGAAGATTTTTCGGGGGCTTTTTGTGCCTTGACTGAAGGCAAAGCTGAAGAATTGGACAGGAAATGAGAAAGAGAGTGAGAGAGGGAATGACATGCAAAGGGCCACATGGTGGAATCAAACCTGTGGCTGCTTCAGCAAGGACACAGCCTTTGTACATGGGGCGTCCGCTCTACCAACGGATACCAGGGGACTTGTAACACGCTTTGTGTATGTGGCATAATCAGCCTATTGTTGTCAATGGTTGCCATATTAGTGTAAATAATTGTGATCATGATATGAAACAAAGAATTTAATTTATCAGTGTACAGTTTCCTTACAGAATTCTTCTAGTCCTTCATATTTTGCAATCACATAATTTCAAACAGGAAGATAAACCATGTCTTTACATAATATTGTGATCACAGTCTGTCACGTAAAACAGCGTTTTGCATCTCAAATATGCATTGACTTACAACTGCACAGTTCCCCAATTTTAACCTAAAAATACATCCAGTCATCCGACCATTAGGTGGCAGTAATGAATCGTACAGGTTGTAAGGCATCAATTAGAAAAGGGAAATGAAGAAACGAAACTGCAAACTCTAAACAATGAGAGTTTCAAAAATGCTCCAAAATTTTTTCCGTCATTAAAACATGCACCTCGCCTTTTCATCATTTGACTTTCTTCTTCTGTGGTTTTACACCAGCCTCTTCTTCATTTTTACAAGTTCCTGTGCAATTTTGGATTGAAAATAACCCAAATAACCCTTTACAGGTAACTGTAACAAAACGTAAACACGCTGGACTTTGCAGTGCAGAAAAATCAATGCCATCCCTGCATTTCCTTCAGAGAGAAGAGCTAATGCTGTGTTGCCTTTCAAATGTGAATTTCCTTCAATGAGGACTTGTTCACTTGCCAGCAACCTAAACGGCCTTTGCTAACAGATGTTTCTGGCACTGGCTCCTCACTTCAGCAGGGTCAAGGTTTGGTTGTTTTTCTCTCTGAAACCCTTTTTTTGTGGGAGGGTGGAAACCACAAAGCGGCACAGTGAGTTCCTTTTATCGAAGTCTGTATCTCTGTGTGTCCATCCTCCACGTATTGATCGCTCCCCAACCTTTAACCCCGACTGTGAGTAATGGAATTGCTTGTCGTGGACACAGGCCCAGTTCAAGGTCTTGTAAATGTGCGGCACATGTTTGCACGAACAAGGCGATCGATGCCTTGCTTGGTCCAGTGTCAGGAAGAATAGAGCCTTCCACTGTCAATGGCTTATCTCCATTCCTTAAAAGTCCTTGAAATGGAGCTGAAACCGAACATTTTAGAGAGCAGAATTTCTATATTCAACAGTGACAGCCTTCTTTTCCACTTGAGGTACTCCTACTAGTGCTTTTAATCATTCATTTCCTGTTTGGATACCTGGTAAAGATTTCAGATTTTGTCTTGAATTGCCAAACATTGTTCAAAAAGGTGTAACGCCTTGCCGAGATGTTTCTTCATGTATTTTTGATGAGTTTATGTCTTACTAAGAAGCATTTGAACACAGTGGACTCCTGCTCTTACAAAATGATGGCAGACATGAAAGGAAGCACAAATCTTGATGTTGTGAGTCATCTTTGGATCTTCGCTCACACAACACTCCTGTAAGGGGTGACTCATGTGTGCTTTTGAAGTACTGACTGATACGTTTCAGGATTGTTCCCTTTTTCAAAATTAAATCTCTCCCACATAAGCAGCGATGCTCTCACACAGGCTGAGAGAAAAGACCTGGGGTCCATTCGGGAGAATCGCTAGACCGAGATGACATGACATACCTCTCTAGAGTATATCAGATTTCATTCTGACAGATAAGACCAGTGTGGGGAAGTACCGCCGGGTGATGGGAAAGATGTGGTTGAAAATAGGGCAGCGTTTACTAAACGTATGAGCTGGGGGATGCCATGACCGTCTATACAAGAATGTCTGTGGTGGTTGCCACAGTGATGGAGAGTGTTTGTTTGTGCATGACAACAACAGGATGACTGATATTTTTGGGTAATAGAGGGAGGGTGATGCACTTGAAAGATCAGTGTAAACTTACACTGGTAAAACTGGCAATAGTTGCGATGGATTTATTTTGCTTCTCAACCTTGTGCAACTTATTTTTAGTCGTTTTCTGTAATTATGATACACAGTGTCGAGTGTCGTGACTGCTGCTGTCACACTCTTGTTTCGGTTTCATCTGACTTGGTAACCTTTTCTTGAAATAAGTCACAGTAAAGATCACTCATTTCTTAGAACGGGAACAAATTTGACCGATAAACAAATCGTTATCACAGTCAAGAGCCATGCTAGCAGCTAGGTTGAGGTTTTCCTTAGGTACAGGTACAGAAGTGCTATGAGCTAAATGCTAATGCATGCTTGTGTGTAACAAAGCTGGTGCTTAAAATATTTAATATGTTCAACACCTGCTATGTTAGCATGCTTGCATTTGCTAATTAGCTAACATAAAGTGCGGCTAAAGCTGATAGGAGAGTATTAGTGTTTGGACATTTACCAAAGTGTTGGATGAATTGACATTTGATTGATGATGGGAGAGAATTTTTGAACCAAATTTAGTGATAGCCTATACCATACAGTAGTTGTCAAGCCAAAGCGTCATAGTGAAAAAGGTCAAGGGATCATCAAAGGTATTAAAAAACGGAAATTTGGAAACCATGACTTGTGTACAAACCGTGTTAAATTATTTAACAATAATTAGGGCCTGACCGATATGGGATACTTGGGGCTGATGGCAATTCCAATTTTAGAGAATAAGAAAATTCCGATATCCTATATATCAGCCGATATTCTGTAAATAATATTTTGAATGTGGTTATCAAATACGTGTGACAGAGATACGTAATGGAAGCAAGATATCTAACAAACTTTGTTCCAAACATCAGTGCACTAAACAGTTAACCCTTCACTTATTACCAATTACACAATGGACCGCCCCCTGCTGGACAAACTATGCAATTACACCAATTTAAATGACTAGTAAAAGCATTTTTTTCAGCCTTAAAAAACAGGTTTAATATCGGCACTTATTGGAGAACGTATACCCCGATACCGATATATCTGCAATAGGCCAAAATTGGCCGATAATATTGGCAAACCGATATATCAGTCGGGCTTTAACCGTAATAGTTACACAGAAATGTTTCTCAGTTGTTTTGATCTGTAAGTGGCGCCAGAGGAAACACGACCATCACCAGATCATTAGGATTCATCCTCTGAGGACCACGAATATCTGAATAAAGTGACATGAGAATGGACAAAAGTAGTAAACTG
>JAPXVT010000018.1:7420065-7432863 GCA_029823135.1 Acanthurus reversus
CTTAACGCAAATGAAACTTTAACACAGTGCCTTGTCTGTGAGCATTTCTGTTGGCTTTTCATCTGCAATGGTGGCTGCTTAACAATGAAATAAACAAATCCCACAATGCCACGCTGCTTCACGACAAAATCAAAGCAGGTCTTTCAGAGAGACATAGAGCGACATCTAGTGGCAGAAATCACATACTGTACGTTAAACTTAGAAGAAGTAACTGTGCTCCCAAACTTTAAATAATCTGAAATGATCCTTTAAACGCTTTGTTTGTGTTGCTGCCACAGATTTTCTCACACCGGATGAATTAGTCCTCTCCTGACTTCAGTATTCACAGTTGCCTCATTTCTGCCGCCACGTGTGTTTTGCTCCGTCCTCTCTGCTGCAGCGTGTGGCAGCTGCTTGCCCCCCCACCCGCACCACCATCATCACCACCTCCCCAATCCATAAATCTCGGGGCCGGCTGTCTCAGATTGATGCTGAGTGCACCACTCCCAGATGTGGTTATTCGTGCCTCTGCAGTTATTTTGTTTGGGAAACTGAGTTAATTAGAGGCAGCAACAGCAGTAGAGTGTGTGTGTGTGTGCATATATGTCTGTGTGTGTATCGATAGTGGCTCCATCTGTACGCTGCCTCATAAATGCTAAGAGTGTAGGGGGGGGGAGTGTATCTCTGTCTGCATTTCTGCATCAGCGTCTGTTAAAATAACACCAGAGATGGACCCTCTATATTTTTGATAAGTTCAATGGCGACCTCTTTCATCTCTCCTCACTTATCTCCCTCTCTCTCTCTCTCTCTCTCTCTCTTTTTCTCCTTTGCTCTCCCTCTCTCCCTTTCATTGGCGTCCAGCACATTGATGTTACAGATATGAAAACCTATCCGGCGACAATCCGCCTGATCTCCTGGCTGATATATCAGAAGCAGCGCCTCTCTTGTCTGATTCCAACGGCAATAAAACACAATATTCTCTTAACATGCCCACAGATACTGCAGTTTTTCTCCCTTCATATGATATTTGACAGATAAAACCAATCTTTATTCTCATAAAATGAACGCTAAGAAAGAATGAGCAGTTCCTCCTCGGCGGCTGCAGAGTACACAGTGCCATCTAATGAGGGTTCTGTATATTTTCTGAAATGAATGTGCCCGACTAACCGTGCACACTTAAGTCTGGAGTTGGCCTGTCCAATTTTGCTGAAGAAGATGCAGCTAACCAACCATTCAGCGCACATTACGGCCGAACTTAGGAGCTGTGCATGCTTTGAAATCGTCACAACATCTGACCAGCATTTTCTCTGCTTTTTTAGAAGTAGGATCAGGTAAATGGGATATGTCTAATACCCGGTGTCTTGGCTGTCCTTTGAGCTTGCTGGTATCCCTTCCTCTATGCCTTTATAGATGCAGGAACAATGCTCAATAGCTCCAGCTAATGAAGCATCAATCTCTCCAGGTAACTACGCTCCCCGAAATCCTGTTTTTTTTGTGCGACTGGCTAATTGGGCAGAGACCTGCTGGTCAAAAAGCCTTGCAGTGGGTTTCATTCCAGGGGCGGGCGAGAGGCTACAGAACTGAATCCACTTCCCCCTTAGCTTCCTAATCACCAGCTAAAGGAGAATGGAAATTTGCCCTCTGGCGGGAAATAAGACCAAAGTACCTGCCATGCCTTCGTTAGCTGTCTCTCTTTGCCCGGGCTGATGAAATCGAGGTCTGAATTTACTAATGAGAAATCAATGAGAGCACGGCAAGAACCCCCGAGGCTCCAGCGCTCCTGCGGTGTCATTCTTCTATTCCCCACACACACACACACACACACACACTCACACAGACTCACTCTGTTCCTGTCTTGCTCACTTTATCCCGCTTTCCCCTCTCACTTTTGCCCTGACTCCTCTTTGACGTATTTTTCAGAGTTTTGCTCTTTTTTTTTTTTTGCGATAAACATCATATGTCTTCCTTTGAAATAAAGATCAGAGTAGCTTATTTACTTTACTGGCCTATTTTTTGCTGCAGAAAGCCCGAGCTTTGAGGGAGTGTGTGCGCGTGTGTGAAAGTGGTGTGAGTGTCTGAGCATTGCTGTGATGGTGATCCTGCTATCTGCACCCTGCACTGTATCTGTAAACTAACAGATACATTTTTTTGGGGGGGCGGTGAAGGAGGGGAGAAAATTGCTTTTACAGAAACAAATCACTCGACTGACAGGAGGGGACTGTCAAATGAAAACTCCTTTTTGAAATGCTGTCATCACGCGCTGGGGGCCCTGAATGTGTCGCGCTCTGACACAAACTGCAGCCAACTTCAGGTTTTGTTTCCCCTTCTGTTGCTCGAATGCGCTGAAGCTCTCTGTAAAGCGTCGTTTGATGGATTTGAGTTGCTTTCTTTGCAGCAATTGTGCAGAAAATGTGCAAAATAGCCGCAGGTTTGCTAACAAATTTCATACCGACACTGTATTTACACCTCATGCTACAACACCAGCTGTGCTTTTCCCCCTTTAGGGATATTAATTATGAATACTGTGACACTGACATGATGATCACTCTCTCTCTCTCTCTTCTCTCCTCTAGGTAAGCCATGCATCCCCTCTTTCCTCTCTCCCAGACTGGTTGCAGAAGGGCCCCTGCAATAGTCATGAGTAATGTATGGCTTATTTATCGTGATTCATCCTATTTATGTATGAGCATCATATGGTAAATCTGGCTCATGCCATAATTCATGAAACACTATGGGTTATTATTGTGGTTATGGTTCCGCACTGTTGATTGGAATGCAAATTTGATCATTATTTGCTGAGTGAGAGATAAAAAGAAGGGGGAAGCAACAGGGAGGGGTCCTAATAGTTGCTGATTTGTTGACTGCACACAATCCTCTCGCATGCTTAAATATGGCTTGTTTGCAGATTTTGGTGCATTAGCATTGTTGATGTTCTGCCTGGTATTTCTTCAGGAGAAGTTTTCAGCTTTTTTTGCTGTCAGGGTATTTAGCGCTTTAATCTTGAAGACGTTTCCAAAATCTCTTTAAGCTAGACCTTTACCCCAATAATGTGAGTATTTTCATTTACTGCCATATTTTCTTTCTATTTTTACTCCACTTCATTTCAGAGAGGAAATGTTGTACGTAATTCACAGTTGCTAAATGCTTATTTGATGCAGATTTTGCACGGAAACATACATTTTAATAGAGATTAAACGAGCACTTCCTATTTTTGGAGCTTGTTTATGCACGCAAGGGCGGTAGAAAAACAGTTTGAGGCCAAATGACTTAAAATTATCCAATATTTGGCACAGAGGCAAAAAAAGTCCAAGTGGTGAATACAAATTTGCAGAGCAGAACTTTGCTTTTTCTTCTTCAATACCTCGTTAATCATGAACCCTCAAATATTCTTTGTGACTACAGAAGGGGGTGCAACCCTTAGGCTGGCTGATCACCTCGCTCTCAGCCTGTCTCCACCAACATGGAACCGATTTCGCTCCCATTTGCGGACCTAATTTTAAACCACTGTGTGCATTCTGACCAATATTAAACCCAGAAAGTCGGTTTCCAGGTTTTTCTTTAGAACCGAAGTGGGCGTGTCCAGTTCTACAGGTCCCTGTGTATTGCGCAACACCTTCTGTTGTTGAAGGACCCTTGATCACCTTAATTCTGCTCAGTACTGGTGTGAAATGCACGCTGGTTTGTTACATATTTGTTGAGGGTAGAGTGATAAATTTAATCTTCTCTCAACTTGGGAGAAGAAGCTGCTTCATAGTGGTACAGCAGCAGCTACTTGTGTATCTTCTTCCAGATGGCAGCAGTGTGAACAACTTTGGCTGGGGTGGATGTTGTCTTTTAGTATCCTTTGGGTTCTGTGAGGACATCTCACTACATCAGTATCTCTGTAGATTGGTACCAATGATGTTCTGGGACGTTTCAATCACCCACTGCAGAGCCTTTCTGTCCTGGGCCATGCATGATAAATGCTAGATTGTGATGTTACCAGTAGGATACTTTTTATCGCTCTTTTGTAGAAGCCTGTCCAAGTTTAGCTCCGAAATTTAGCCTTCTTGATTTTTCTTGAAAAGTAGTGCCTTTTCTGTGCTTTTTTTTTTTTTCAGCCATGACCATGATGGATTCCATTGTGTTTTTAGTGTTTTTTGCTTAGTTCATAGTTATATTTTCTCATTTTTTTCCAAGTATATATTCTTGTTGTACCTATAATCTGTTGATATTATACATTTTTGATGTATTTTCTATACACACACTCTTATTCTGGACTTGTACTTCTAATGCAGTATTTTCACATATATGACTTGTTGCTTTTACTCATGTAAAGGCGTAGAGTACTACTTCCAATTCTTGTCTTTCAAATTCAGGTCTGTTTTCTTCATTTTGTGGCAGCACAGTGGAAAAACCAAACCAAAACAGGAGCTGTCAAAATCCTGACAGATTAGCGACGAACCCACTAATTGTACCGTAAGAACTTGTTCCCTCTGAGAACATTTTTGTCTGCCAAACATTTTCTCAAACAGCAACTGATGGGGCTGCCACTCAAAAACACACACTTTACATGACAATCGGGAGCACCTTTTCTGTGCCATGCAGATAACAGCAGAGGAATGAACTGACCCCGGTCCTCCCCGTGTTTCCATCAGCAATTAATGACTACCTGCCAAACATCTGAACCTCGCTGTTGCTTTTCATTTTTTGGGGGCTAATTACAGAGCTGTTTCACTTGATAGATGTTTGCATGTGCACACACCCACTTGTATAAACACACACGCACACACAGCGGCTGTGCGGGGGAATTTGAGGTGATTAGCTACGCAGCATTAAGCGGAAGCCTCAGCCAGCCCTCCTGATGTCAAAGTGTGGCTAGTGTGGCTACCATCAATACACCATTAGCTTCTCTTTGAGATATTTTGATGGTGGGTTCAAAAGTTTTTCTATAACAGTAAAGATCATTCACAAAAGCGTCAAGACCTTTGTAGCAGCAGCTGTTCCCGATATTTCCTTTGAAAGGTGGATGTTCAATGCACCATTTGTGGAGTTAATGAGGCTTTACTTTGCTGTTAAAGTCACATTTTCAGTCTCATTCTTTTCTCTTAGGCTGAGCTTTTACATTTGTGATGGATCACAATCATAAGATTAAATTTAACATCTTGCTGTATGTTTGTTTGTTTTTTGTTTTTTTTTACAAACACTGAGTGATTTTTTTTTCATTTACTTGATGTTCATTACTTGCTATTTACCATTTCAAAAATAGAAGTTTCAGTCTGGCCAACCTAACATGTTTACTTGACAGAAATCTGTTAATACCAGCATGCTGAGATGGGGAGAACAGCTGAAGAGAATATTTGATTCATATGCTGACTTTAACCTCACTCTTTACAAATCAGTATGTTGCTTTCTGGTAGATGGTTGGGAAATGCAGAAACCTTGAGTTTAAGTAACTTGTTCTGTATTTATGAATAAGTGCACATTGTGTTACAAGGGCCCTTGAGAGTGTAGACTTTCCTTTAAGCACTGCAGGTATTTTATTATATCATATTTTTTTAGAAATACACTTTTCCATTTTACCAGCATGGCCATATGGATGGCAGTGGTGGACTGTCAGTTGAC
Organism: Acanthurus reversus; assembly: GCA_029823135.1. NCBI lineage: Eukaryota > Metazoa > Chordata > Actinopteri > Acanthuriformes > Acanthuridae > Acanthurus > Acanthurus reversus. The sequence goes on from JAPXVT010000018.1 coordinate 7,425,649, forward strand.
CTGTTGGTTGTCTGTCCACCATTGTCATCGAGACTAAAATATCTCAACAACTAATCAATTGCCGTAAAACTTTGTGAAGAGATTCATGGTTCCCTGAGGATGTACCCCAAAAACTGCCCTTTTGAATAGGGATGGCAGACTGTCTGTTGGTCAGTTAGTTGGTCTGTCCACCATTTTAATCCAGACTGAAATATTTCAACAACAAATCAATTGCATGGAGACTTTGTCAAGATTCATGGTTCCCTGAGGATGTACCACAAAGACTGTCTTTTTAGAGATGGCAAGCTGTCTGTTGGCCAGTTACTTGGTCTGTCCACCCTTTTAATCTAGATTAAAATATTTTCACAATTTAAGAATTGCCCTGAAACTTTGTGCAGAGATTCATGGTTCCCTCAGGATGTACCCCAAAGACCGTCTTTTTGGATGAAAATGAAAGACTATCTGTTGGTCGGTTGGTTGGTCTGTCCACCATTTTACTAGAAAATTGAGACAAAAATATCTAAAAAACTAACTAATGGATTGCCACAAAACTTTGAGTAGAGATTCATGGTTCCCAGAGGAGGAGCCCCACATACTCCCCTGACTTTTTTGTGTGGCCCCAGATTTTATGATATCCTGAGTTGTATCTCAACATCTAAAAGATAAAATTGGTATGTGAACAGGCACAGGTTGAAACTTCAAGTTTTATTTGTCATTGTAACTATATGAAAACATACCTATACAGCAGCACAAGAACAACGGCCTAAAAACACACAAAGACTGTGAAAAAACATAAAGGACATAAAAAGCAGCAGCTAAAAAGATCAGTTCATGTTAAGATATTCATCATGAGCTATCTATGATCTATGACCAGGTGATTTAAGGTATGTCCTGAATTTTCCTCTAGTGCCATCATTTTTTGCTTCAAGTCTCAGCAACTGTTGGTCAGGAATTTCGACTCCAGCAATCATAATTCCCCTCAGAATGAAGTTTAATAACTTTGTTAATACCTTAACTTTTCATTTAGCACCACCATCAGGTCAAATACCTACAAAACAAATGACATTCCCTTAAGTCTCAGCTGTAACTTTGTGTAATTGTGCCATTTAGTATTACATGTATTGAGAGGAAACTGTTTTCAGTAGCTAATTCTATTAACCTCACTTTGCACTGACTGTCTCTTTCATCCATTCAAGTTTTCTACCTCAGGTCTCCTCTTAAAAACACAGAGGAGTTCTGTAGTTGTTGCATTGTTAAAGATGAGCAATTATTTTTTTAAATATTTGAATTCTAAGCGGAACAAGGTTGTAATCTGGCACGTAGATGAAAATTTAATGATCCCTTTGGAGAGTTTGTTCGTGTTCAAACTGAAACATTTATACTTTTTTATTTCCAAACTTGAAATGACTCTCTCACTGTGTGACAGTGAAATTACCAAAGGTGCATGGAATAGTTTTTCTATTTGATTTCTTGGGAACTTCATACCCGTATTTCTTCTTCTGTGTGGCTGTGGAGTCAAAAAGTGTTTAGTAAAACAGACTGACCTGCTAAGGTCATTGGATTTGCTATTTTCAAACCAGAAATCCAATAGAAACCCCTTTTTTCCCCCTCCAAACTTCAAATCCCAGAGTGAACCTCAGCACTTCACAAACATTTCAGAGAAGCAGGCAGAGGATGCAGCCGACAAGAAAGGATCTCAAAAAAAGGCCAAAAGGAGAAAAGTGCCCTTAAGTCCATCTGTCATGTGTACCTCGGGATGGTTAGATAGCATTTTTATATGCTGCTGCTGATGGCACTGAATCCAATGATGGACTTGTTTTTAACAGAAGATCTTTATGCTTTGGTGCCAGGTGAAGATGTCTTATTAGAAGTTGCTTTTATGTCCCTTAAAAGGAACTTTTCCCTTGCCAAGTTTGTCCATTAGATACTTCGATAAGCTGAGACTCTGGAGAGGTTTCAGGTTGCTGGACTAAGTGGTGGGAAGAGAAACATTTGGAGCATGTGAATGTATAAATTGATATTGTTTATTTGATTCACCTGTAAGGAAAATACAGTGGTTATAGGATTTGACAGCCTGCACTCTAATAATCTGCCATGAAAGCAGACACAATCGTAAATGTTGAATCCTCTTTTCTGTCTTTAATTGGACCTTTTTCAAATTTACTTTGAACTGTGCTGAGTTAAGCAGACACTTAAACTTCCAGTGAAAAACCACATTACTGAACAGAAGCAACATTTTTGAGAGCAAAGAGAGCTTGGGGGTCCTCTAAAGGAGTGGCACTTCTAATAAAGCAAGGTTGATGATTTGTAACCAACCTTGCAGGTCCTTTAAAGGGAAAAAGGACTCAGTGACACAATTTCTTTAGATCTTGTCCATTCCCATATAGAGTTTTTTGGGTCAGACCCTGAATATCAGATATAAGTTTGTTGGATACATAATTGGTTTTGGGATTTGGATATTCAGCCTATTATTTAAAGTTTTTTTAACAGTTTAATTTATCCAGTGAATGTGAATAGTGTCCTTGATCTCTCTCCAGCCATTCACTGACTCTTGGTCAGTGTTGGTCTGTTGTTTACACACACATGGTGTCCATTCAGTCTCTAGTCCATAGTTTTTGTTGTTTCACCAATGAAGTGCATGTAATGTCTTGCATCACTCAAGGCTTCCTCTCTTGGGGAGCCCTTTCTTTAAAATCGTTCCAGCAGAGAGGTTAAAGAAGCGCTGACTTCCTGATACTTGAGGACTCGACGAAGATTTTCTGACAGCTTGGAAAATGTGAGTGAGCCCCACTTTTGGTTGCTTCTGGTGGTCCCTGTTGAGTTGGCAGGTTTGTCTTGGTTTTGGTCGGGATTTTCATCATTCTTGTGCCATCTGGCCCTGAGTGCTTCTTGGACATGCTGTTGCTCCCAGCTCCCTCCTGTAAACTAAACAGTCTCATCAATCACACGAACACAGGTGTCTAGAAATAGCTGCTTATCGTCCTTTTCCTTTCGCACATGAACCCCCAAGGTGTCAGTTAATGTTTTTGATGTTCTTGGACGGAGACAAACTGTAGCAGTGAGTTTGGTAAAAGCTTCATCCACTGACATCCACGTTAAATTATGTCACAGGGGTTAAAAGTCATTGTGACAGCAATCTGTGAGCAAATCTGCTTAAATCAATCATGTAGTGGAACTCTAGCAAGCATCTCTCTGGTGTCTGAATTGCTTTAATTTGCATGAATCCCTTTGCCTGAAAAATATAAAAATAAAATTCCTGTTTGCTTTGGTAAAAGCACATTTGGCAAAAACATCTCAAACTTAACTGTATCAAATGAAGGAATTGCGGGTAAACAGTTTTTTGAGCATCTGTTTTTCTCTTTGAGGCCAGACTGACCCTTCATGAAGTTTCAAAAAACCAGAAACATTAGTGATACTTTCACAGTAAGTTATCCCCCAGCCACCATGTAAAATATAAGAGATGTCCCCCGTGACTCTGCAACTTCAAGCCGTGTCTAGACATCAAACCCGTCGAGGAGCGAGCTCACATGTTCTGCCACCCGGCAGTCTCTCAAAAATCAAGAGAGGCAGGGTTCAAAGCGGGGGAAATATACTTCCTGTCTTTGCCAGTTTCACTGTGGTGTACATTAATTCAAAGTCAAAGAGAGGAAGCGGTGGAATTAAAGCGCCGGCCCCCCCAAGGACAATAAAGAATTGAGGTGTGAGGAGGAGAGATGGTGGGAAGAGAACAAGGGAGCCGGAACAAGCAGGAGGGACAAGTAATACCGAAGTGGAAATCCTTTACTATGCTCATTTTCTCCTAATGCAAGGCTCCTGTGGCAGAGACAGAGAGGGCATGTGTGGAATGGTTGATGAGCCCCCGCCATTGTAGCGCAGAAAGACAATAGGTCCTCCATATTGCCCAGAAAGGTTGTAAAAACGTTGGTTATCAGTTTCAAGTTGACGGCGGTGAACTCTTGGCCCTGCCTTGACCAATGGGCTCCAGTCAACCCACACTGAGATGAGTTGGACCCCTTAAATCAGTCCTCCGGGGGTAAAAGACACAGAGATTTTTGCCTGTGGCAGAAAGAACGGCGGCGTATCAGAGTTTTAAGACTCATACACAAGCCGGCCTACATTTCTTTGACTTATATTGTATTTACATAAAAAGAAATTAAATAAAAGTCAATATCTCATCTTGCCTCCAACATGAATTTTTGCTTTAGATAATATCTCTGCCATGAATAAATCAATGGTGCACTTTTATTTTACCAAGAGTCATTCGGAAATGTAACACTTTAAAGGTTAAACTTGTCCTTGCAGCACAACTTTTACGGTTGAATGAGCAGTTTGATGTTGAAGAATCGATGTGTCCTCACTTGACTTTTTGGTTCAAATCCATCTGAGAGGCACAATGTTACACAAGTTCTTCAAACTAAAGGACAGAGTTGGTTGTCACGCCATCCCAGAAGATCCATATGTGTGTTCTGATCAGCGAGCTCTGTCAGCGACCCCCAAAAAACAATACATATGACTGTTCTCTGACGTGGTAATGCTAGTTATGGATGAAAATCTAATCTAAAGCGGTGGCTAGAGTTGTGGCCTACCCCAGCATTTATAGCTCAAGCTGCTTTGTTTGTCCATTGATGAACTTTTTACTTTTTAATTTAAATGGAAATGCTGCACTGAGACAGTGTAGGTGTTGGAGTAGAGGGAGCTGAATATAAATTCAGAGTCGGCCAGCCTTTACAACAACTTTCGCTTTTATGGAATTTAACATAATCCCATAGGACAGTGTGGGCCACTTAAGTGCCTACAACTGCACAGAACTTTGCTGTGCTTCTGTACTTTTACTGTTTATGTTCCAGATGTTTCAAAGCAGAAGTTTAGTTTTTTTGGTGTTTAAAAACTTGAGGGATGCTTTATGCAGTTCATCTACATCATTGTGGGCCTTTGTGCTGTTTTAACGCAGGACTGTTAGGTCTGAATTTCGGCCCAAGCGATATGGGATTTTGGGGCTTGATACTGATATCAGGAAGCAAGAAAATTCCGATATCTAAACTATCGGCCGATATTATGTCGGCTGAATGTGATTATCAAATACTTGAGACAAAGATTTGTAATGGAGACTGGCTATCTTACATTTGAATAAACTTATTGGACTGCCCTCTGCTGGACGAACTATGGAAAAACACCATTTCAAATCTCAAGTCCAAGCATTTTTCTGTCTTTAAAAACAGCTTTCGTATCGGTGTGTATCCAAGAATATATACAACGATGTTGATATATCTGCGATAGTATCGGTAAACTGATGTATTGGTCTGCCGCTATTTTAAACAAAACATCAACATCATCGTGGATCCTTGTGATATTTTAACTAAGGGACAGGTCACTTTAGAAGTTTTGTGGCATTTTAACGATTGTTTCTGCTTACAACCTGCCTTCTTCAACCTACATTCTACTGTTCTGACATGTTTCACGAAAATTTGGAGTCAGCCAAAATTGCTTGACATTGACGGACAATGGCAATTACAGTGTTCATTGCCACTGTTTGACACACTGACAGCCTATTTGTGTGCGTCAATTAGTGATAATTTGCAATGGTGGTGACTCATTATTGGTACATTAGTTTAAGAAAGTTTGTCTCCAAGAGTCCTTGGTGGTATGCTGTTACAAAGAGGGCTACAGAGGTAAAACTGTCTGTCTTGACTGCTCTGCAACATTTCAAATGCAAAGGTAGAATTTGCATAGCAGTCAGAGAGAGATAAGGGCAATGTCAGTCTTGCGGAGGACTTTGTCTAATGGCAACTTCCTCTCTCCTTGTCCGCTCCTCTCCTCTTCTCTCTGCTTTGGCATTGCATCCCAGCGGACCTGCACAAGGTCCGCTCGTAAAAGAACAAGTGTATCTTTGACAGCCACACACGCTGAGCTAAGACACACAAACGTGCGCACGCTCCAGCTCACACACTCACGATAGTCTCACTTGATACAATCCCCTGACACAACCCGCAGATACTGAGCCCCTAAAACACAAACACACACACACACACACACCTGACACACACTCGCTTACAGGAAAACCAACACACAACACATCATATCAGGAACCTCAAGAGCCAAATCCACTTGAGGATATCGGAATGAAAGTCAGAGCGGCCCAAAAATAAACGGTCTAATGTGCCAGGATGCGGCGCCACTTCATATGTGAGCCTGTGTATCACTAGTTAAAATGCTTGGCTGCGGCCCAGCGGCAAAGTGCGACCGTGGAGTGGCTTTCGGCTGTGTTTGTGCAGCAACTTCACATCTCCAGTCCTGGGAGATTGATGAAGGAGGGAACGAGGGAAGGGAGGAATGCCTGTCCTCTCGCTCATTTTCCCATCCCCCTCTTTTCATCTCTCCTCTCGCGTCTCCACAGGCAAACTGCAGAGTGATGATCTTCCTCTTTTTTCTTTTTTCTCTCTCTCTCCCCTTTCTCTCTGTCTTCGCCTCCTCCGCTCCCCAACAGCAGAGGCATTCACGCGCCACATAATTGCTGCCTTTCTCTCCCCGCTCTAACCCCCCCACCCCCCTCTCCTTTTTGCAAGGTCACTCCTCTCCCATTGTGTTACCTCCCAAGTCACTCTCAAAAGGCTCATTCAGATCAGTTATGGGGCTTTTGTAAATATTTAGTGCGGGCATTCGCCGTGCAACACATCATTTTCACTCGCTGTATAATTCACTCGAAGATTACCGTGCAGTTGGATTGCGTCCTTGATGCCGAGACGCAGCAGAGCTGTTATTGTCCGACGCCTCAGTCACATAAATACATTAAAAAGCGTTGCTCTCTTGTTGATACCTTGTAATTTTGAATAAGAGAATTAAACACTTCCGTCCCATTGTTGCATGACTGTAATCATTCAAGCTGAGATTTGCAAGTTATTCATGTTTTTTGCAAGGTCACCTTGTTTTTTGGTCAAAAAAATATTTCATAAATGGAGCAAATGTAACAGTTTAAATTGTAAGCATGCTTAAGTAGATGTCCATTTAAAACAGAGTACAGTATGAAAAGGGCCTGAGCTCTTTGCTTTGAATTCTGTGTAGTATTGATGGCTGGTGTTTTGTGTATTTTGGTGCATATGTAGTTTAATGCCTTTTTTTGCATAATATTTGTTGGTAAGCCAATTTAATCTCCAAAAATTGTCAAACATAAATTGATTGACACTAGTATTTGACAGTTATTGTTATTTTTTGGATTAAAATACAAATTTTTATCATTCA
>JAPXVT010000018.1:7619185-7630400 GCA_029823135.1 Acanthurus reversus
GTAGCATGAGGCTTCAAAGAAAGAAACTGCACTGCGCCCTTCCCTCCCTGTTTTATTTTGTTTGTTCTCACTCTCTCTTATAAGGCCGATGTTTAACGTATATTTTGCAATTTTTGTCTGATTACAGCAAAGATAAACTGCCTACACCAGCTTTAACATAATAGGGGCCTGAATTCCATACCTTCTAGAAAGGCCATAAGTGGTAATTTTGACCGCCAGATTCCAAATTCTATTATCTCTTATGATAAATTAAAATGAAATTATTTGTGTTAATAACATTCTGAATAAAAATACAGACATTTTTAGGAAAAGTCAGAGACCGGCGACACTGTAATTTTTATAACATACAAATGTAAAAATGGTCAAAACTGTCATGGCCATTCCAGTGTTAAGGAAGCAAGCAAAACTGCTTTAAAATGACTGTAAATGGAGGCTAATTTTACATTTGTATTGTTACATTACAGAAAGTTACATCTCATACGGGGATGTGTGACTTATTTTGTGAAATTTAGTTGTGTGAGTAACCTTTTATGGCCGTCCTTCGGGACAGAGGGAAAGAATGAGGGCGAGAATGAGAACTAAAGAGAGAGGGAGCGTCTCCTCAAGGATGCACCGTGGCTGCTGAGTTTGAGATGCCGGTCACAGTTGAGCAGCAAATAACACCAGAGTCAATCATCCACAGGCACTCTTGCACACAAATACACATGCATGCGGAATACGCAGACATACTCGAATGCATCCCGACATCTGTATGCACCCGCACACGCTCGCGCACACGCGCATACGCACAGCCATGCAAAGTGAGAATAATGTTTATTGATGGCGTGTGTCTGAAAGTGTCAAACTGTGAGAGGCTGTCCATCAGGTCGCCGCGGTCGTCATTAGCAGCAGAGCGCAGGAACACAACCGTCCTGCACGGACGCAGCCATCACTGCACGAGTTCACACATCAGTCCACACACACACACACACACACGAGCAGAAACGCACACATCAGGTGCAGTCAGTTATTCTCTTACACACAAGTACGCGCACACATCAATCTCCATGTTACTTATTCATGATCCTGTTGCAGCTGAGCTCAGTTACCACTTGTCATCTCCTCCATCACATTCGATGCGCCGCGCTTTGACACGACCTGATTCCTTATGCATTTTGCCAATTTGAGCAGGGGAATGCGGCAGAATGCACTCTTGGCAATTTTGCTCAACACATTATAAATCACTGAGTGGAATTCATGTGTCCCGCCAGCTGCATTAGCTACAGTAGGAAGTGAGCAAATTGACATGATTCACAGGTTTGAATATAGTTCTGTTCACTTCTCTTCTCTCCTCTCATACATTTTTCTGTGTCTCCATTCTTTCCTCGTGCTTAATCCCATTCCATTTTCCCTAACTTTATTTTATCCTGCTGGTTTCCTTCACCTCTTTGCCCATCATTTTGTCTTACATTTCTATATCTCTGTTCATCCCCCGCCTTTCCTGCTCGCTAATCGCTTCACTGCACCCCTCCACCTCTTTTTCCTTATTCATCCCTTGTCCGCCGCCGCCTCCTCCTGACACATCCTCTCATCTCCCTCATCCCCGTTCTGCTCTCCTCTCAGGGCCCGGACCAGTGTGTGAAATGCCTCCACTTCAAAGATGGACCCAACTGTGTGGAGAAGTGCCCCGACGGGTTGCAGGGGGCCAACAGTTTCATCTTCAAGTACGCCAAGGCCAACAACGAGTGTCATCCATGCCACACCAACTGCACCCAGGGGTAAGAGAGAGTAGAAACGTAGAGATGTGTGTCTGCATGTGGCAATTAATGCATTTTTTTAAAGGTCTTTCTCGCCTTCATACTTCCCTGAGCATCCTTGAGTTTAGGTGCTTTTAAAGTGTTAGTAGTAGTGAAGACTTGCTGCATTGGACAGGCAATCAAGAAGGGAAAGAGAGAAAAGAGAGAGAAAGAGGGGATGACTTAATCTTCCAGCTGCTAGATTCTCTGACCTGTAGCTGGCCGGGGTCCATTCGCTCAGGAGCAGAATGCATTGACCCTTAAGGCCATGTTGAGTACAGTGCAGATGAACTATGTATTAACGGATGTGTGCAGAGAGACAGCGGCTAGAGGGGAGAGGAGGGGTGGTGGTGTATGTACAGTTGAAAAATATAAGATGAGGAAGACAGAGGAGAGTGTTTGCAAGTGGAGGAGTAGGTGGAAGGAAGTGTTCAACAGAAAGATACATGCTGGCTGGAATAAAAAGCATCCCAGTCTTCTGCCATCATAGGACGCCCTAAATCAAAGCATCCTCTGGAGCAAAGGGTCACCATGAGAGCTGCACATAGGCATAAAATTATTCTACAAGATTTCTCAAGTCTGCACCACAAAACTAGATATTCACTGGAGATACAAAAGGTCCAATTTAACATCATTGCAGAGTGTTATTGTGTAAAGAGTTCTCTCTGCGTGGCACGGCAAATAAAACAGAATAATTGACCTACAGCGCTCAACTAGAACAATAAAGAGGGAGCTTGCTGCACTTGCTTGGGTTTTCTAACCTGTTTTGTACTTAACAGAAACAGAAAGCAGTTATTAGGAGAGGGCTAACTGCTGGATTACACCGAGCCGATCACAGCCGCTCCAGTCAATGCTCATGATGTCACCAGGGGCGCCACAGCGTGTTTCAGAAGCGACTCTTCGGTCTGCTCTGTGAAGAAAACATGCCAAGTCTACTTTTAACAGAAACTGCGTCAGTCTGCACAAAGCACATTAAGTCATGCAGGAAGTCAGACACAGGAACAACAGATAATCCAGTCGATTTTCAAAATAAAACACCTCGAGCAGATTGTTTCTGTTCACGACATCGGCGTCACAACCTGTGGTACAGGTTTTTACCAAATCAAAGCCACAAAACTTTAAGCCATGTCAGTCATGACTGGACGGTAAGGTCTAAGAAAGAGTCAACAATAAACACGATTAAAACAAACAGAGAAGACAAACTATTACCACACTGACTTCTCAGCCATGTTAGAAGCACAGAAACCAAAGCCAGCAAAGGCATGATGCTCCACCTCTGAAACACTCCAGGCAGAGTGTAAAGTCGTGTGGAGGATGGTTCTGGTGTAATCCAGACGTCTGAAACAAGAGTCTAAGACTGGTGAATTAGTTGGTTAGTCTGGACACAGAAAATGATAAACAGTTACTGCTGTGGATCACGACAACTAAAGGATCCCTAGGGTCCGTGACCACTGGACTAAGGGTGTAAATAACCCTGTGACTTTGTATGCATACATACATACAGCTATGTATGTAATACTGTAGTAGTGTGTACATAAATTCATCTATGTATGCTAATCTAGTGCAATAATACCTTCATACACACATCTGTAGGTGCAAATGGGCATTGTGCAATCTAAAGTCTACACCAGCACCATGCAAACTCGTGCAACAGGGTGATGTGCAATATAATTAGCATTAGCAATTGCAGCTTTTTTGTTTTCCCTTGACATCAACCTGCCAATAGGGCTAAAGATGAAAATTAGCCACTGGCTATAATATGCACTCCAGACTAATATACAAAATTAGCTCGTATGACCACCAGGTTTCTGACTGCAGCAGAGTAAAGTGCAGAGACTCGGCAAGACATACCTAAAAATAAAATACCATTTAAGCCACTACCCAGCCGTCTCCTCTGTCTGTTTCAAAACAAACACACGTTAATGCGGAGGCTACAGCAGGCCATGTCTTCAAAAGCACGGAGGCTGCGGATACAAAGAAAACTTCTTTATGTACCAACGAGCTGGGTTTATGTCTTCATCCCCTCTTGTCTTTTGAAGTCAGTGTGTCTGCGACTTTGAACTTGAGCCTTTTACTCTCTTCTTTTTTTTTTAACTCAAACTAGAAGAGCATACCATCAAGGAAGCAGCCGAACAATGGGGGACGGTCAGCAAACAAAGTTAGAGCGGCGAAACCTAGCAACCGGGCCGGAGATATGATCTGAGGTGGAAAAGGGCTTAATGTACTGTCTCTCACGAAGCAGGAGGTCCTTTTATTTTACTGCAGCTACCCTGCAAGGGTTGATAATATCAGTTCAGCTTAAAAAAAAAGGCACAGTGGAGGAGTTTTTAAAAAAGTAAGAAGGATAAAGAAGAGGATGAGACAAAAGATCTGGTGAAAGAAGAACAGGATGAAAGCGGAGGAGAAGATGGATGTGAGGTTATAATTCTTCCCATGACAGCTTTCACTCACACAGATACACACACGGCTGTTCCTGACTCTGTGAACACTAATCTGTCGTTGGCATGACAACACCTCCATCATGTCTTGTCATCTCATCCTGCCCTCCAGCCTCAGGGTGCTCTGGATTAACACCAAGACAGAGGCGGCTGCCGGCTGACTGAGGCTGTGAGCCAAAGTGAGAGATTGCAGGGATCAAAGGTCAATGTCAGGAACTGAATAGCACCATTACAGCTTTTGAAGAGTTTGTGTGGAGCTGAATAACAGCTTAAAGGCACTTCAATGGAGATTATTAAACCAGAGGCCTCTAATGGTTGATTCAAAGGGTTTTTTTAGTCAGCGTCATGCCTCCTCAAGGGGGCACTAGAGAGTAAACGGGTGGCGTGAAGGGAATAAGTTATAATAAGAAATAAGATACTACAATCCACACTTTGAGCTCATTTGAAGCGCTTTAACCGTACTCCCGCAATTTGCGTCACACTCCCTCTTTTTCTGAGTCATAACCCCATCAGATTTTTCAACATAGACATGAAACATATTTTTAGATGTGGTGTGACTCACACTCTTCACTATAATCTTTACACCTACAATAAACATCCAGAATACTGCTCAGGAAAAGAAAAGAGCCAAAGAAAAAGATGCTACTTCAAAACTTGCCTCAGAATAGTTATTTTCTTCCCACAATTGCAGAGTAATCCAGTAACGTTTACTTGTACACACTTGGGTGCACTTTGCAGGAAAATGCTTATAGCGAAATCGGCATACTTGAACAAATATGAACAAATATAAGCTTGAAAGGGTCAAGTAAGCCATGGAGCACGTTTTACACGTGTTAAATTCATTTAGGCATCATAATTGTCTTTCAAAAAAACAAGTGGATAGTTTGATTAGTCATTTATTAATTATTATCTCGGTCTGCTGCAAAGCTTTGCACACATGATTGTTTCCCATCTGTCTCATAGCATAACAACCTGGTCACTGTCAGGTTTGACTACACTGAAGCCTGTGGACTCACCCTACAAACCAAACCTCTCAATTTTATAACTCTGGAACATACAGGGGGCCCTGGTGGTGCCTCTTCCCCAGAGTTTTCTCCTTGCAGCGGCCACGGTTTCATTTCCACCCTGTGGCCCTTCGCTTCATGTCTTCCTCTCCCTCTCTTCCCCCATTTCTGACCAGTTCTTCAGCTGTCCTATTAATAAAGGCACAGAAGCCCCCAAAAATATAGTAGTACGGAAGTGTAGTGTAAGGAATTAGATTTTCTCAGAGTTTAGTTTCTAAGTTGCTGTTGCACTATTTTATGGTGTTCTATTTAAATCTTGTTTATTTGAGCAAATTGTGATTATATCTTGTGTTTTAAAGGAATTGTTATTTTTATGCACTGGTATCAGATCAGTGCTCGGTATCCAAATTTTGGTACCTGAATCGGAATCAAGAAGGAAAAAATGGTGTCATAGCATCTCTACTATTGCAGTAAACTAAACCCCTTCCTCAAACAGGATGCCTGTGAGAGCAGCGATGGTGAAACTACGATTAGAGTATCTTCTAGAAGTGACTGTACTGCTGTTCAGAAAGAAGCTTTTGGTCAGTTGAGAAGTAGAGAAGAAGGAACAAACAGGAAGCTTTGCAGTGTTTTAAATCAGTCTCAATTTTGGCTAAAATCAGCACCGAAGTGTCACCACCGATGATTCCCTTGTAGTTGTTGTATTTACTGTATCATCCTGATTCTGTCTTTTTTCTCACACAGTTGGACATGCATGTACTGTGCTGTTTCATGAAGTGTATGTGCTGTTCTCTGGGAGTATTTTATTTATTTACCTGCCCAAAGACAACAGATGCAAATTAGCTGCTGGCTAACTCTGGTGCAGTTTCTTTAAACTGTGCTCTGCCCCTGCAAAAAAAACAATACAACAACAACAACAACAACAACAACAAAAAAAAAAGAGAACTGTAGCTCCAAAACATGTTCCCCCTCATAGTAGTGAGAGGTGCAGTTGACTGGGCCCCCACACTGTCAGACTTACAATAAAAAAAATAACAAATTCTGATAAAATATGCAACATTTTTCCGAGGCGGCAATGTTCAACTAAGAAAGAAACTATACTTTACCCGCCTCATGGTGTAAACTGTCAGGCCACTGCTTTGTTCTCTGGTGATCCGGGAAGGAAACAGTGTGACTCATGTGCACACACGCACTCAGACTCACATCCACACACACACAAAACTGGATACAGACTCTGGTTGCGCGCTAATTAGCTATTTGGTGCACCATTTAATTGACAACCAAGTGACTTTGGAGAAGCCACAGTTGTCACCCGATTTAATTCCAAAGTTAGCCTGCTCTGCTAATTTGCTATGTAATTTGTTGTGTCTCGCGTGCTTGTGCGGATTGCACACACACACACACACACACACACACTCACACACACACTTGCAAAGAGAGGCATCCAAAAACCGCTCTCCTGTGTCTATCCTGCTGTTCAAAGTCCTCCACTCAAGGAGCGAGAATTAATGAGCAGCTAAGAGTCTGCTCTAATCACTTCCTGCTTACCTTATGTTGAAAACTCCACTTCTAGCTGATCGGCGTGTTATCAGCTCTGTGTCAGGGGCTTTGGTTGTCGAGGCAGTATGAAAAAAAAAGAAAACAAAAGAAAGAATGTGTTTCTTTCAAAAACGCTGAATCAAAGAGAGAAGTCCCTGAATCATCATCTGATAAAAACTGAGGCATTCTGATTTGTAAAAACAATTAGACTTAGGTGAAAATAATGGATTACCATTAACCGACTGTTATTGTGAGAAAATTATCACTTATTTTGACTCATTTATTAGCTTCTTTTTTTGACCTCTTGAGGGTAGCTGAGACTATTTCCACTTGATTTAGCAAGCTTGTTAGCAAACAGCTCTTTATTTACACTTTATTAACACTTAAAATTAATATGCATTTTTGTTTCTGTCGACATGATTAATGTAGGTCTAGTATTTTTTTTTTTTAAGCTCTGTCTTTGGTTTCTCTTGACTTCTCAGGAAAATATGAGTCCAGTTAGCTGTTAGCTAGCAGCTAACTTTGTTAATCCTCTAGCATTTGTTGCTAATCAGCTGCCCATTGCAGCCAAAAAATTATTTGTTATTTGTTGAGTACTGACAATTATTTGTTAGTATAATGACTGTGATTACATGTAAAACTGTCTTCTTTAAATGCAGCCAACAACGTAAGTCATTTGTAGTTTGATATTTTCTTCTAAGTTTCTCACCTTGCTTTGGTCTTGACTCGGTCTCGGCACACTTTGGTCTTGGTCAAGTCTTGGTCTTGGTTAGTGTGGTCTTGACTACAAGACTATCAAACATTTAACGGAACAATGATATTAGCAGAATTATTTAAATTAAGTAGCGTCCCAGAATAAAGTCATCAACACACCACCTACACTTATCTGAAAGTGCAGCTTGATGTAAATATCAAGCTCAATATTACTCAACCTGAAGTGCAGTAAGGGACAAATACTCAGTGGAGAAACAAATAGTCTGTTTCTTGTTTTTAGATATTCTCACTTTCTCTTTAAAGGATATTTATTTTTAATAGAACTTGAAAGTGTGCTTTGGTTTTCTTTGACTGAGAATTGACTGTTTTCTGTTAATTTCCCTCAAGGTTTAACACCTTTGTTGAGGATTTTTTTCTGTCCAAAATTCTATTTATAGATCCCGTGAACCTAACAAAAACAGAGCTCTCCCATCCAAACCCCTCTCCCTGTCATATTGACAAGTGGTCAGCCGTGCCTGGGATTCAATTTTCCACAGGTCCCTGCCCAGTGACAGCTGACTGACGCGAAAGAAAGACAACATGAGGTTTACTCATAACCTGTCGCTGATTTAATGGATGATCTCTCTGGTTTGTCTACCCTGCAGGTGCGTCGGGCCAAGACTCCAAGATTGTGTCGGGATGATGGACAGGTAAGGGATCTCAGAATACATTTGTAATGAGTGACTGGGAGACCACCATCAGATCGTGCCACTACTCATTAAAGTTCCTCATGATACTCATTAACACGAGTGCACGCAGTTTAGTGTTTTGTAATTGATGGATAATTAGGAAACTTTGGTGTTGTCTAAACTTTAGCTGAATTTTGTGGTCTAATTTGTGCGCCTGTTAGAATTAAATATGTGTCAATGGAACCTCGGGGAATAACGACAGTAGTCAAAAATGATTAATTGTTAATTAAAAGTCGGAGTGGTTGTGGTGGAGCTCAGTACCAGTGACACACCAATGGATAAGAAAATAGAGAAGATTAATACCACTTTCATATCTGTTTGCATGAAGCTGGAGTCAGGAGACAACATTATGCTGCTAGTTTGTTGACTAAAGTAGACTCAGTTTCGATGCTAACGTTAGCTTCTGTTGCACACTTTTGGCAGCACGCATAAATTTCACATCCTTTTGATTTTCTTGCAAAACTGTTCTGAGACTTTTTCATAGAAATCAATTAAAAATGCAGCCAAGAAAGTCGAGCAATGTGTCAACTTAAGTGAAGTTACAATCCAAACACATTGGCAAAACAAGGCTATTAAAAAGTAAATTGCTTCACATAGTCTTCATCATTGAATATGTTTTGTTGTTGTTGCTGATTTGTTTGTTTTATTTAATCTATATTTATCATGTCTCATGGTTTTAAAGGAGTGAGTCACTGGGACATTTCTTGGTTGGGTGTATTTACTTCCTGGAGGTAACCAATGGCGACTTGAGACACAAAGTATTGTTCTAATTTTTGTGCTAAGCTAAAATAATCATCTCTTGCCTTAAGTTTCATGCATAAAAGACAAATATAAGAGAGTTGTGTCAATCTTCTCATCTTTTTCTTGACTTACTTCAAAAACTAATCCTTTAAAAGACAGAAGTCAGTTCTTGAGGTCAAGATTTGACAGAAATTTGCTGTGATATTTGACTAACGAGATTTTTTTTTTTCCTAAAGACATAATTTGTTCAGAAACTTAAAAGCAAAAACATTTAAATGTTTTCTAATCAGATACATCCTAAAATAAAGCAGTTACAAAGAGACGTTTTGTAAGCACGCAGCTACTTGTTGAGACATTTAAGAAAAATGTAAGTATAGTTTTCATTCATACATATGGTCTGCTTTCAGGTGGGACGTATTTACAATTAGTATTTTACCGAATCATAATACATTTTAACTACATTTTAATTCTTAGATTTTTTTGTCTTAAAAAGTGCATCCTTAATGTTTCTTTTTAATTTACCTTGTTTTAATTGTTATTATAATATGAAATATGAAAGTATGTGACGAATAAATCCTGAAATTGTCATGTGATTTTAATATTTAGCGTGAAGAGAACTGAAATAACCTGCAATCCTAAAACTTCTTCCATGAGTTGGACAAGGACCAAAGACATAAAAAAGCAGCTCATGCTATTTCATTACTGTACTACAACTGTATAAACCAAGTGGGAAAACAAACACTTGGAATTAATAAAAAGTGCAGTAAAGTTTGTGGACCACTGCTAAACCTAAATAGCCGAAAAGACACAACAACAACTCTATTAAAAAATGCACAAAAACAAGTGAACTTTACAATTAGAGCGCATTCAAAAGGGTGACAAACTCATTAGAATTTAACCAAACCAGCAAACCCATAAAAGGAGGTCTTGAGCTGCTTTTAAATAGAAACGAGACCTTTTTACTCCCTCTAGACGGCTTCTGCTGAGTCTCCAGTCCCAGAGTTGTTCTCTTGCTCTTACAATGGCATTATTCCCCCGTCTCATCGGATGACCTCGTGTCGCTTGTTTTGCTGGAAACCATTTCCTCCTAATTAGAGAACTGCTCTCCCCTGTCACTCACCTTGTGTTGTCTTACTTTCGGTTATTTGTCTCGCAAGCGCACCAGTCTCTTGCCTTTGTTTTCTCTCTGCCCTTCATCTTTGCCTCTAGATCTACATGTAAATTCCCATTTCTCCCCACACTGGTGCTATTTCAGGTGCTTTTTTTTTCTCCATGTCTTTCAGGACATTTTCAAACCTAGATCTTTGATCCAAAACCCGAATCTTTCCCCCACAGTTCCAGTTGTTTAGACACATGTGAATACAGCAATTGCACCTGGTTAAAGAACAAATCGACCTCGTTGATACCGCTGAGAGAGAGGGGGTCTCGGCATGCTTAAATGCTCCGCAATGCAGTTTGTGTGTGGTTAAAATCCGACCAATCCACAAAATGTAAACAAACAAACATGCATGCAACAAAACATCCTGCACAGCTGCAAAACATTAACATAAGAAACTGTTGCAAAGGTCCCAAACATAAAGGGAAACACATTTCACATGAGGAAAGAATCTCCATAGCTTTGTTTACATGGACACAAATAATTGGAATAAAAGCCTGATCAGAATAAAAATGCTTTATGTAAACACGTTACGCAGAAGATTCTGGTCCGATATGGCCTGTTTGGAAAGAATTTTCATTCCAACTGAGAAGGGTGGTTTATGTTGATCGTTACTCCGACTGATGTTCATGTACACACTCGTTCCGATGGTGTCTCCCCGGTTGGGCTAAAATTATCCTCGCTGCACGTCTTCCCTACGTTTCCAAGCTCATGGCGTATTCCCGTCTGCTCTTCTGTGAACTGTATCATTTTTCACGATGGCTTGAACATTTGCATTATCACCATCACCACAAGGTGACAGCAGGAACTTCCTGCTTTGTCGCTGGAGGACGCTCCAGTTATTTTAGTTTGTCCCATTACTTTTGAATGTCTGAAAATGGGGAGATCGCGTGTATATGCCCGTAATTCCTAAATGAATAAAGGAACTAAATCAATCAGAGTGTTAACAGTTTGTGAATAAAGCAGCCGCCACCACATATCCGTCTGTGCCGATGCTTCATGCAGCTCAGACCGAGGCAATAGCGTCCTTCCTCGGCAGTGTCACGCAGAAAGCTCCCACTGTCCGCGTCTAACATTAGTCATGGTATTAATGCTTGTGTCCAAGCCATGGCAAGCGATA
>JAPXVT010000018.1:8032775-8043031 GCA_029823135.1 Acanthurus reversus
GTCAATTCTCAAGTCTCTTATGGTGGCAATGAATGTTAATTTGCTGCATGCAAGTTGGTCTGCTTCGAATACAGCATAGCTGTATTGATGGAATTCAAAGCGTGTACTGTGTTACAGATAGCAGTAAAGATCACACATGGGCAATGACGCATTAAGAGAGGAATGAGATTTAGCTGGTCATACCTTGTTACTGCTAAAAAGAAAAAAAAAAAGATTGTTCACGAGTCACAAACCTCGAGTCCCAGTCAAGTCTGAAGTCTTTTGAGGTCAAGTTCCAAGTGTGCGCGACTGAAGTGCAACTTGAGTCCAAGTCTCTTAAGTGCAAATCCCAATCTCTGGCAGATCGATCATGTTGCCAAACAACATATTGTGTCTTCTGGTCTGTGTGCCATGAAGCGTTTTATTGCATTTCCGCTGACTGAGAGGATAGGACAAAAGTATTTTTAAAAGTCAGGATAGTAATTTCCAATCTCCTCACCGATGGTCTCATTTGCTGATGTAGTTAAGATGTGAGGCATCAGTATTAAATTGAGGCTGATTCATGACCAGTTAAAAGTTCAGTTTGTGCCTGGCTCTGACTGACTGGGCAGAGAATGGAAACAAGTGTATGTACTTTCATTAATCAGGGAAGTTAAGCAAATTGTGAGGAAATCAGCATCTTTGCTGGCTACCGTTGGATCTGAATTTCTTTTTTGATCTCAGTTTGTTGGAGCTCAGAGGCACCTGAAAGCAAAACGACAAAGCAATGATTTTGTTTGTCTGACTGCCAGAAGACGCCGAGGCTTTCTTGAGCATTATCGCCTGCCTTTATCTTAATGCCCCTGGTATCTGGCTTCTAATGTGTTTGCTTAATCATTACCACTTCCGATCCCTCCGCTCTCTCATTCCTCACACTTTCTATACCCTGAGGAGAAGTGGTGTCAGTGTTTGCTCCATTTTGTCTTGGTTTGGCAATCAGACACAGCGCTATAATCCATTTTAATCATTTACTCTCAATTTCCTTATAACTCCCCCTATCTCTGTGTGCAAGGGAAACCGTGGGCTTCCTCTCCTAATCTCCAGCGGAAAGAGACCAAAGTGAAAAGCAATCTAAACATAGAACAGAGTATTTCATCTGATGCATTACACTTGCGCAATTAGTCATTACAAAGCCAGACTGAGAGACAGGCAGGAGTCTGATGTTTCTGTGTCATTAAAGACAGTGCGTTTCACATCCTGTTCGCTGATTAGGCAGCTTCCTTATGCACCAGATAGCTCAAGGGTTTTCAGAAAAGGAGGACGTGTCATGTTAAGAAATATAACATCAGTTCTGGGTGAAAACGTAGCGGCTCGTCCTGCATGAAAAATGCTGTTTGCAGCTTCATGTCAATAAGTTTGGAGTACCCAGATTGGCAGTGGATGGAACGTGTCATGTTGATGTGTGGGGATGTTTGACAAGTGCAGTCACGCTGTTGACGCCTCAGACAGGGTGTAACCGATATGGCCTGCAGCAGATGCAAACGGGGGGGGGGCTTTGGGATGCTGTTGGGGAAGTGTGGTCTGTGAGGCAAGTGAATGTAACTGACCTGAAAAAGTGGGGTAAACACAGTTCAGCCTCATTCTGGACGGAGCGAAAAGAGGCACCAGCAGACCAAATGCTGAAGGTGTCATAAGATGATTTTGGGACGTTTGCCATGGCTTAAATACCACGCAGCTCATTTCATACCAGGGTTTAATTTGAAAAAATACCCTTAGATAACCATGAAATAATGCAAGGTTCACTGTTCTGCACAATTTTTACACAAGGTTACATTAATGCCATTCTTGTTGCTGGCTAAAAAACATGTCATAATGTTTTTAAAGCTCAATATGCATGACGTCAATAGTCAATAATAGTAGTAAGTTAGATAAAAAATAAACAAAACTCTTAAAAATTATAATTCACTGAACTCCAAAACATATAAAAAGAAAAAAGGATAATACAGTTTGACATAAATTGCGCTGATTCATTCGTCAAGCGAGCAGATTGCTTTTCAAGTTAAAAGTGTTTCTGACCCTGACATACTTCTGAGATACATCTGCAGTGATAATCTTATCTTTACGTGGAGGAAATTCAAAATAATGAGAGACATCCTCACACTTTGAAGCTATTTTTAAAGTGCATTTACATGCACTTATGTAACGAGGCAACAGTTGGCTCTCTTGAGTTTGTTGATGTCTTGCACCTGGTTTCTGAAATCTGGGCAAGAGACTGAAGAAAACCAGTCGCTTCTGCTAGACTTCGGAAGGTTTGTCGGCCATTTTTAAAGGTTTCAGAGCACTTTTGTCTCTTCTAAGAGCAGCCTTTGCATTTTGTTTATGATTAAATAACAAGAGGTTGCTCTAATTTGCCTGATTTTCTATGGTGTGTTTCAACATGGGTAAGTAGATGTCACCTGTGCTGATGTTTTCACACGTTTAGTTAAGTTCATTTGGTCAAAATCAGTGGATGTGTTGCTACTCCTTTGCATTTTTCCTTTGGTTTGGTTTCACACATACAACATTTCAAGCGAACCCAAATCAACAAAAGCAATGTGGGAGCGGTCATTTTGTTCATTGGTCAAAAATCACGTCGGTTAAATCCCCGCTCCTTCAGCCATTTGCAAAACATTTTTGAACATTAAATGATTTGTGCATGTTTTTTCTAGCTTTTAGACTGTGTGGTTGTCTGTCCCAAATATCAAGACGGCAAAATGTTTCGTCACTGCTCCAGATTAAACCTCAAGTCATGTTTGCACAAAGTTGTCCTCTGCTGGCTACGGGAGCTGGTTTAGTCCAAAAATGTGTGATTCCTCCTGGAACTGGTATGGATCAAGATCGGATCATGTTACCACAAGCAAACCAGAGCAGAGTTGGTTTGTAACCTCTTGAAACAGGTCTCAGTCCAGTTGTTTTTGTCCGCATTCGAGTTTGATTACTGTGTTCACACTGGCCCGAACAAACCAAACCGAGGGGGGAAAACGAACCACAGTTAGATTCAACCAAACTAAACCAGGCAGATGGGAAAGTAGTGTTAATTCAGTTGAAACCATTCAGGATTAAAGGGCCGTCCGCACCAAAAATGATCAATATATTAAAAGCTTTAACCATAAGGGTGTAAGCATCCACACTAATGAACCATAACATCATGTAAACTCTAACTGGATCAGCTTAAGAAACATGGATACAGATGACCTGTTTCAAACAAACTTCAAAAAATTTGACGTACTTGTAGTCTAAAGTTATGTCAAAGAAACGTTACATAAGTTTTATAGGCCCAGCCCATATAGTCAAGACTGAGTGATGTGAGTCAACAGTTAGCTTACATAAAAGACAGAAGCTATCGCTAGAAAGCAGAATTCTAAGCACTCCTGCAACATTATCTTGTTTCGGATGGTTTTTGATTGGCTGTCATTGTCCTTATTGTCAATGAAATCGCTCTAAAAATGATCCCGCCAATATTTCTTTCCGCTGTCGTCACTGAAGTTGTGGTATGGACTCGGCCATGCGCGAGTTAAAACAATATACAGCCCTTTATCCACGCATACATGCACATGGTACTACAAGCTGCGTTGTACAGACATGGTCTCTGACCCCGAGGCGTCCATCAACTGACCTTTGACCCCAACTTCACCAATGAGGAAGTGGTGTGCTTACTCTGTGCACCACAACAGTGAGTCTAAAGCCCGGGCTCTTTGTAAAGGAGTAGTATGCGTGAAGTGAAGTGTTTATCTTCTGCCGCGGCCTCAGTCAGGCCAGGTCAGACTGGTTCCCAGCTCTGTTTAGAGAGGCCTAGAAAAACAAAAGGGCTACAGCTTGGGGTTGGGACGGAGGGTGGGATGCCTGGGTAATGCGAGAGCAAGCAGTAAGATCTAGCTGGAGCTTTGTGATCCCGGAGTCCTGTCAGGCCTAAGGAGAGGTCCACACTTCCGCTTTGCTACTGGTGTAACAGGAGAAGAAGAAAAGCAGGAAAGATATAGAGTAACAAAAGGAGAGGTCAGCTGCTGTCACTTTATGTGAGACTGCTGCCTCTGCCGCTCCAGAGTTGGACTCTGATCTCACGTAAAAGGTCAAAGCCCTTGTAATAGCGGAAACGCGACCCAACGGATGTGAGGTATTCCTTGTTGACTTTCTCCCTCTCCCTCTTTCCTCCACTCCTCCCCCTGTCCCCTCCCTCCAGGGTTTCCCAGGTGTGCGACTCGCCGCCGGGCAGAGGGATCATGAACAGACACCTGGAGAGGAGGGAGCACTTAAAGAGATTGTCTCTTGACAGCGGCCTGCCGGTAAGTCAATCCTCAACACACGGCCTGTCAGGTTGGTCACTTTGTCAGGTAATGGATATTGTGGAATGTCCTTATTTTGTCTGGATGATCTATTGCTAAGCTTAGTACCACAGCCTCCGAAGGAAGTGTTTGGGGATAAATTCCTCAAGTTTCTTGTAACCTTGTCTGCTGCTGAGGATGCTGACACATTCAAATCTCCCAAATTAGTTTTTTTTGTCATTGTTGTTGCCTTTGGGACCATGTGACTTGTTTGGAATTCACCTCTTGGTGGCTTGGTTTGAAGCTGTGATGGTGGCGCTCTTTTATCTCCTGACAAACAGTGGCTACCACTTTTCATGCTCTCCTTCCACACCAGGTTTTGTTTATTTCAAATTCTGGAAATGGAAAATGCTTCATTTGTTCGTCAAAATGTGATCAAAATGGCGATACAGACTTGTCGCAATATTTATTAAAGTTTGTGTCAAAGTATCATTTTAATTCAAATATTATAGTGCTGCAGAGTTGACCTGGCCTACAAATCATATTCCCTGCAAAAATCACACTACAGTCATTTTAATGATGTGAAAATGATCATAGGAAAGCACGGTGGCGTGGTGTTTAGCGCTGTTTCCTCACAGCTAGAAGGTCTTGGGTTCGAATCCAGGTCCGCTGGTCCAACATAAATCGGGTCCTGGGTTTGATACCTGGCTGGGGTAGGACCTTTCTCGACAGAGTTTGTGTGTTCTTCCGGTACTCCAGCTTCCTCCCGCAGTCCAAAGACATGCAGGTTAATTGGTGACACTAAATTGCGCATAGGTGTGAGTTTTTGTTTTTACTCTATACGTCAGCCCTGTGATGAACCGGCGACTTGTCCAGGGTGTATCCCGCCCTCGCCCAGTGTTAGCTGGGATTGGATTTTTGGCAACATCAGGGGTAATGTAAGAGCACACTCAACATATTAATCATATTTGAACGTATAATGACTTTTGACTGAGTTAAACCCACACATGTCCATGTGTCAAGCGGCAGAGGGGAAAAAAAATCCAGCCTCCTCTGACTGTTTGTGAAACACACTGCGGCTGCTGGTTGACTGACAGGCTTATCTCGATGCAGGGCCCTTCTTGCGAGTCACAGGAGTGGAAACTTGTTTTGGCTCAGGGTTAACTGAAGGTGAATCTGCTCGCGAGTGCCTCTTTGGAATGTCAAGTGCAGCCATAGAGCCGCTGCTGTGTTGTGTCTGCAGCGGAGTGAAGATGCTCAATTCCCCCTCGGTGAACACAGCGCAGTCACTGCAGGAGAAATAATGAATCACGTCTTAAAATAGCATCTTGATATAGGGAAAGCTGAATTTTCTCAGTGTAAGTAATTAGAATGTTGTATTTTCTCTTTGAAGAACACTGTAACACCATTAAGTGATAAACAGTTAGAAGCTGCCTTTTCTGGGTTAATTTTGTCGTTCATGGTGCAGTTTATTGACGACTTTGAGGCTTTAATGAAGCCGAAAGATTTCAGAAAACTTTATTGAATCCACCTGTCATACTCTCTGATTTACTGCTGACTTATCTCATATTAATGCCCATGCAAGAGAGCCTTAGTGCTGAAAGGAAAACACTGCACAGCTGCACAGATCCTGGATCTCTTGTAGTCATCCACACTGTTTGCATCGCTTCTGTTTCCCCCTGGTGCATCTGGACATCAAGCTACATCCCATTAACACCTGGTATTACGATGCGATTTGTATCCAGATTATTCAAATAAGGAAAAACGCATGTTAACGTGAGGTGTAAACACATTACGATCCGAATATAATTGAATCTGCCGGACCACAATTGAAGGTAGTCTTTCTCGCATGGTGATTGGATCTCATGGTGTGATTGTACACACGTTGACATCCTCATCATCCTGGTTTGACCTGTGACCTGTTTGCTTCTGACAAAAAAAACGTTGCATTAGAGCCCTTCCAGCCCACAGCTGATTTGCAGCAGCAGCAGCTAATCAGTCACGCGCAGCTTTTGCTGGAGGACAGAGATCTGATTTCAATGTGGTGAAAAAGAAAGGTGTAGATGCAAAGACAGGATCGGATCGCTTATTATCTGGATAACTTATCCGGTTACAGATTGCTTTTTAATACCGAGGTGTAAATGGGATGCCCAGGAAGCATCTCTGCTGCCCCTCGCTGTTTTTTCCGCCCTTCACCTGCTCATGTTTTATTTCATTTGTTGTGGCTTTCTGTTTTAGATGATCATCTTGATATGGCGGTCTCTCTTTTTTGGGGTTGTTTTGCCGTGTTTGCAGTTGTTGCTGAAGCCGGAGGAGCAACCTGTCCTCCTGGGTTGTCTGCCATTGTGTCGGGCTTTCACTGACCCGTGATTGGTCAAAAGTCATAGTAAAAGTAAACACTCCCCCAGCCTTGACTGGACCTTTCATAACATTGAGAAACAGCCCTAAAACTGACCCCTGACCCTAACACTAAGTGCTCGACATAGTGACTCTTCATCCATGGTCATACCTTGAAAAATGTATAAAATCACCGTCTAGATTGGCAGACTCTAGATACACCATTCCAAAATAGCTTCTGCAATCCACAGATCGTCAAAAATTCACACAAAAGGGACACGGACCTCTCGGCCTGTCAATCATTTCCAACTTAACCCGCAACATGAGACTGAATCCAGCAGAAACACTAGCGAGACAAGACACTGCAGTCTGCTTAATTTATAATTCATCCACACTGCGTTAGCTCTGTGAATGAGTAACTTCCTGTGACATGCTGAACGGTAATTCGCCGATGTGGTTTGTGATGTTTCTTATCCGACGACCGGGTGATTCATAAAAGCTTTGCGAACGTTATATCACTATCATTTATAGCCGTTGTTTGATAAGAGATTTACTGTGGCTTTAATTGCTTTAATTGGATACACGGTGGCCTGATTTACTGTGCAACTGAAAGTAGGTCATATTTGTGATATGGGTTTATGATTCAACATGCTCACATTTGTCTACTGGACTATCCATGCATGCATTTCCCCCCTCTTTTTTTTTCGCCGTTCTCCTCTCTCGTGCACTCATTTGACTTTCTCTCTCTCTCTCGTCTGCGTGTAACTCTCGCTCCCTCTCTCTCCTCTTGCATCTGTGCTCAAGTCTTTGTTGTACTTTATCTTTTTCCTCTTTCTGTCCCCGTTTCCTCCCTTAATGATTTATTCTCACTCGGGGCAGCAGGAGCATAAGGGTGCTGGGTTGTATTAATAGTGGGACATGAGGGAGCCCGAAGCGTTTTTGGGAAAGGTCCAGCATGCTGGAGATCTGGTGGCAATGTGCAGATTTGATTCCATGGCATGGGCAACCATGAAGGGTGCAATCTCCTTTGTTGTAGCAAATTTGTCCCTTATTTGATTTAAGTTAAATGAATGTAGTTTCTTTATATATGTCATGTATATATTCAAACCAAGATTATCTCATTTTTGCAGTTTTTCAAATGCTGTACCCTGCTTTTGTCGGCCACTTTTTAGCTTTTTTTAAAAAAAATAGGCATATTTGAATTGGAGGCTGAGATGACAGTTACAGAGGTTATAGAAGGATAATTATTGCCTTCATTATAGTTTATTTGGCTATGTTGTCATAGCATCGAGCTGAAAAACAAATCAAAATGGTCTTGTTTTCCTCACAGGCATACGTAAAAGGAGCTGAACATACCTGTAACCATGAATTAATGTCTTTTGCTGCTTCAAACTGAAGACAAAATCCAGACATTAGTAGTTGTGTGTGGGGTTTTCCATCAGTGTTAAAGGGGTATTACTGTTAAAAAAGGCAGGAAATGTTTCCATAAAAGATTCCTTGTTCTGAAACTTGACTTGAAATCATTTTATCTTTTCAAAAGAAGCATTTACTCTGTTATCATAATCCTGTTTAATCAATGACACAGGCATCAGCCTCAGCCACTGTCAATGTAATGTTGTTTACTGTGTGAGCTTCAAACTAACAGTGTTTCAAAGACAAGATAATAGTGTGTTCACTGGTTATTATCTATGCTGCATGTTCTGTTCAGCCACAAGTCACTCCGTTCCAGGCCACTGAGTTTGTTTCCAAACTCAAACCTGAGTGCTGATGGGGGCCATGATGTCTGTGGCCCTTGTGGCCCTGCCGGCCCTGGCACAGATAAACCTACTAAGTCCTGTAAACACTCCTTTTCCTGGGAGGATATGAGCCTCCGATACATTTATTTTTTCAGGCATCTGAGAAAACACAAGAGGCTGTTTCTGAAAATTCCGTCAGTCGACAAGCATGAGCTTTCATGGCTCTGGTTTTTCCCTCTGCGTCACCTGTGAACCAGTTATGTCCAGTTTGACTGAATTGTGCATTTTATATAACATAGTATGTAACCAGGACATATGACCCTATATGACACAGCGTACTGACAAAGTGCTGCTTGCTCAGACTCATCACAAGGTTGTCACCCTGCTTGCATAAGACTTCACTCTTCATGCAGAAAATGTTTGGCCTTGTTTTGTTGCTGTGACACATTTTTTAGACATTCCACATGTTTCATGGGCTGTTAGGATGATGAACAAGAGAGATTTTCAGCCGGGGACGCCCCTGACAGATTTTTCAGTTCAAGCTAGCACACAGACATCGAGACAAAATACCATATGTCAGCCGAGGACCAGGTGAAATATTTATGTCTGCTCTTTTTTGGATGGATTACATGGCCTAGCTTCATACAAAGCTTCTATCAATTGTCTAGGGCTAATTTGGTGAACATGGGGCTTGAATGTCAGTCAGGACCACCACCTCGCACATGCATAATGCATCGAGCCAGCATATGTTTCCTCAGTGTATGCAGGCGACGTTTAAGGGAATTTTCCTGGGTGTGTTTGCTTCAAAGCTGCTCAAAGCTGCAGGCTTCCTTCAAATTAGTCATTGACTTTATGTCTTTGTGTACATTTGTGTGTGTTTTATGCATCTTTAGTGGCAGAAATGCATATTTGTTAATGAATTGGACCCTTAGTCAGCGTTATCAGCATCTTATTGATGTGCTTCACTACATCCCCTGACTCCTGGAGCAGGAAATAGGCTGGGCTGGATCAGGGTATGTAGATCAGCGATGGCCCGGAGTCGCAGCAGTTACAGCAGCACTCGTGAGTAACTGGGCCACCATTTGCATTACATAACCGCAGTGTTGCTTGGTTGATTCTATGCCTCTATTTATTTTTATCATTTGATGCCCGCCCGCAGATGAGACTCTTCGTCATGCAGGGACGCGCACGGTGAGCCCGATGGCTGCGGACGGTCTGTGAGCTGCTGCCAGCCAGCTTTAACTAGGTCATGGCAGAAGCTCTGTCAGAGGTCTATCCTATTTACAGGAGGCCATCTCAGGGCTTTAATTCAAAATGTACAACGAGGTAAACATCGATAAACATGGTTCCTCAACGAAATAAAACCATCAGGCTTGCTCAGAGTAATCTACAAAAAGTAGAATTCTCTTATTCACTTATATAACTGATGACAATACTTGAGTAGAAATGTTAATACTCTTGAAGTGTTGGAAATTAATGCTCTTTAAAAAAATTACAGCATGGTTTTACTGCCTGCCAGCATCTTGATCAGCTCTTGGAGCCACCATCTCTTTTTTTTGGATGCAAAAGTTGGATTTATTTTTTCCATAGATAATATTAGATGACTGACAGTTTGAGCTCTTCAGTGGCTGATTCATTAGTATAAATGAGGAACAACTATGTTGAAAAAATGATGGAATTATAAAGGAAAAGCTGAAAGTAGAAGCTTGTTTAAAGGAAAATGACGATTCACTTTGGTAAGAAACCAATGACTGAGCTTATCTACGCTGTCAATAGTGGGTGGAAGCTAAAAATTGCACTGTTGAGAAATCTGCTTATATAATCTGCATCTTGAAGAAATTCACTTTTGCATTTTTGGTCAGTTTTGGAAAAATTCAGCAACTTCAGCTCAGATTCACCCCTCTGGTTGTCTCATTTTCCTTAA
>JAPXVT010000018.1:8182048-8194691 GCA_029823135.1 Acanthurus reversus
TTCTTGTCTTTCTCACATGCTGCCCCCGACACGTTTGTCATGCCTCACATTTGAGCGCCTTCTTCCCATCTGCTCAGGTTTTCACATGCCAAAATTTCTCCTCTTCCTCATCTCCCTCTAACCTTGTCTTATTTGTATGTGTGACAGGATAAACTCTCTGAGGACGTGCAGAAGCAGCACGATGGCCCCGAGGAGAACGGCTCCCCGCCGGCGACTCAAGCCGAGCCAGACGCTGGCCTGCCGCCAAACGCCGACGCAGACGCCGATGCCGATGCCAGCCAAGCAGAAGAGGACTCAGACAAAACCAAGCCCCTTCTGGAGCGTCTCAAGGCCCTGGAGGTAACATCCACGCTCTTCCTCTTTCATTTCTTACCTCTTTGACTCTTTGTTTTCCTTTCTTCTTCCTGCTTTGTTCTTCTCCTTCCCTGCCTCCCTTCATCACCACTTCCAGCCACCGCTGGCTATCCTCTGTGGCCAGCACGTCTGCCAGTTGTCAGAGTCCTTGCTCGGTCATGTCTGAAAGCATGACAGCTCATCAAATTCTCCAGGCTTCTTCGTTACAAGAGCAAAGTCGTCCTGTGAGAGTCGCCGCCGGGGCCTCAGGCTGCACTCCAGCTTCCGTTTGTTTTCCTCTGCGCTCTGGGATTTGAGCTGCACTCCGCCGTGAGCGCTGAGCAACAGTGATGCAGGCTGATTGTTTTCCTTTTCCCACCGAAGCCAACGGACACACATCCTCTAAGATCTCTTCAGCAATTAAGGCACTCACACTTCATTAAATTAGGCAGGTCCTACTCATTCCAAAGTGACTCCAAGTTCTTGATTTGCCTCGCCATAAATCTTCTAGAAATTTTGCACGACAGGTTGTTCATAAAGGAAGTGACGCAAGTCTTCAAGAAGCTAACTGACAAGTAAAGCATCACAGTTTATTTGAATCTTTCAGTGCACACATAAAGACAGAAAAAAGAAAAAAAACAAGAGTATTCTGTCCTTTTGTTGCCCAAGTTACACCAAAGCCTCCCTGATAGAAAATAGACCCTAATTAGAGCAAAGTGGCAGGTAATTGCTGTTGCTCCTCAGCTGTAAGTTATCTTCTCCCTGGCAGGAAGTATGGTCAACCTGTCCAGGCGATCCGTCTGATGAAGTGCATTAGCTAAACATTACGTTTTTAAATGGCTTTATCAAAAGTTATCTGCCATTTCATTCCATTCTGCCGCGTGGGTGATGGATGCAGCGCCGGCCGAAAGCAGCGAGAACAAAGCAGAGGCAATACATCACTTCCCCGCATTGTGCATAAACTCCACTGACACTAAGTAAGCACTGCCCAGCTCTTATTTCTCCAGCTCAACTGATACTGTTCATTAACTTGTAAGGCACGCACTGTGGTCTATAACCGGGGCTTAAATGAATATATCCAGACTGTGGGAGAAGTGCCCGCCGGGCATCTTGCTTTTTAAGTGATGAGAACATAAATGCTAAAATTACTCATGTGTCCACTGAGGATCAGAGGTTCTTCATGATAAATCTTTGGCTTAGACCGAGTTGAAGAGTGTAAACTAGGAGCAGGAAGTGAACTCATATGTACCTTTATGTAAGAGGGTTGAATTGCTATCATGTGGCATCATTTGAAGGCCCTTATATTGGACGAAATGGCAGCTTACGACTGCAATAAAGCTGCAAAAGTCTGTTTTTAAATCTGCATTAAAGCTGGGGGAGGCACTTTATTTTTTGGGTGTCATTGGCCAAAAATTCCATTATAACCTTTCAGCATATTGTAATATAGGTGGTCTGAAAGAACACTAGACATCTGCACCTTTCGGCCAACACGGGTCATTTCAGAGAGTGCATGTTCCTGCTGGCTGCTCTACAAAAGAACATGCATTCACGCCCCCTCATCTAACAAAAATGTAAGAAAATGGCAGACAACCCAGGAGGAAAAGTTGCTCCTCCAGCTTTAGCAACAACTGCTAACATGGCAAAGCAACCCAGAAAAAGGAAGACAGATGCATTAAGTCGATCATCTAAAAGAGAGAGCGACAAGAAACAAAATAAACACAAACCAGGTGAGGGGGCGGAGCTAGAGAGCTTCCTTGCTAAAGAGTCTCATGCTACAGCTAGCTATTTTCTAAACATTGCCTACCTCAGCTTTAATTAATGATATATTCACAATGTAGATTGTGAAATGTGCAGCTCATAGTGACTAATATCACCCAGCTCTGCAGTTCACTAAAGCTCTACAAAGCATTTAAGCTTCTTTTAGCTAGCTGTTTTGGTTTCTGGCCACTGGAAGACTCTGCCTGGTGGCAGGGTGGGCAGTTGCCCCCCATGGTGCCCTAAAGTTGGAAAAAATGCAGCGAAAGTGGCCTGTTGGATGCCCCTGTGGTAGATATGACATGATGAAGCTCCTTCTAGAGCGCCCTTCAGGTGGACAAAATGCAATAAAGTGCCTGACAACTTTTTACGTGCTGGTGCCCCACGGAATACAAGTGCCTATTTTACTGTTTTTCACCCCTGTCCCTCAGACATGCTGAGTCCGCCACTGTTTCAGGCCCCTATAGTCCAATCTTAATCTAATTTCCTGGTAGTTTATTTTAGCAAAGATCTCCAATAACCTCACGCTGCTGTGCAGCACCAGCAGCAGACAGACAAAGATAGCAAAATGAGCCTTTTGCAGCTAAATAACTGGCTCATTTTAGGTGACGAGGTGGTGGAGACCAAACCGAAGGTAAAGCAAGAGAAAACATATGACTTGGATGCAGCAGCTGTTTTACTTTGTGCAAATATTTTAGCTTTTTGTGGAGTTATGCACCTTTAGAGCTAAAATGGCTGAATTACTGCACTTGTTTCTACACAAATCATGGCACTCTAGTAAATTAAAGTTGTCAAAAGAAGCTACATAGTTTAAAGTATGTTATATTTGTTTTTTGTTTTTTTTTTAAATTTACAGTAATGATTATTTGCCCCTCAGTAATATGAGGTGTTACAGTGGTGTTGCACATAGAGAGGCACACCGAAGTATCTCAGAATATTCCAGCTGGTTTGCTTTGTTTGAGTGGGCGAGTTTAAAATCAATATCTCGACTATCCGCTTTGATCAGTTCTTCATCATCTTCACTCTATATTTCCCAGTGATGGACTAAACTATTTTACAGTAAGTCCCAGCGAGCATAGCAGACAAACTCGTTCCGGTCTCAAAACCAAGAAAAGTGTTTTTAAGGAGTCCTTTCTGCGATGATTTCCCCTGGTGTTTGGGACATCAGAGCTTTTCTTTCAACTGGCTGCCATTCATTGTACCACAGCACAAGGTCCACAAGATTCAAACCTGCCAGAGCGTATAACAATATTATCTGAATTGAATAAAGTTGCTCCTGAACTGATATTACGTCGAGCTTGTGTCTAAAACCCTTAAATGTCACATGGACGTCTTACTTCTGGTGTTTTTTCGGTGGTTTATCATTGAAACGACTATTCTAGAGGACAACGGTAATTCCAGTAAACTTTAAAATAACGTCAATATTCTCATTTCAAGTTTAAAAGCTTGTGTGTCGGAACATTAAAGCAGCAATAAAATTGATGTCAGGGTTGACGTAACAAAGTACCACTTAAGATGCTTCTTGTAATTCCGGCCTGGAGGGTCAGATAACATTTTACGCTGCTTCTTTAGACAGAAGAAGAGCATTTGTGTTAAAGAAAAAGTGATGCCTTTTAGTTCCTGTTGCATGAAAAAGAGATTTGGGAAATGGTGCGTGGGTATGTTTTGAAGGGTTATTAAGATGTCAAGAGGTAAAGACAGAAAATCCATCCACAAACTAACACAGAGGACTTTCTTTAATGACACTGGTCATTCGCTACATTTGCACCCACAGCTGACTTCTCTGCTTCCAGGCTTTAATTAGTCAGCGTTCTTCCTCAATGGCATAATTAGGATGTTTTGGGTCGTAATTATGTTTCCCATGTTTTCATCGAGGGATTCGTAGTTTCTCCTAAAGGGCAGAGGGTGAGAGAAGCACGGCCGACTGACAGCCTCTAATATCCCGCCTGCCTCTGACAAATTGGACCCTCCCAGAGATCAATAGGCCGCGGCCTCATCACTTGGCAAGTGGAGGAGATATTCTTATTAGGTCCGAGCTCCAAATGGCCAGCTTCCGCCCTAAAGTTCAGCATCATAACTTCCATCTCCTTGACCTTTTTCTCCGTAGTTCTGTCCGTGTTTTATTGGCCTTCCTGGTCGAGCGTTGACATATGACCTTTGTGAGGCGAGGCTGCAGCTCGGCTTGATTGCTGCTTCGGCCTCCATCGCTGTTGCATCAAATGTAAACCACAAGTCACGCTGCGAGGTTTGTGCTGCGCTGTCGCTGATCATGTGTGTGTGTGTGTGTGTGTGTGTTTGCAGGAGCGGAACTCTGCCTTGGCCTTGGAGAATGAGAGCCAGAGGGAACAGTACGAACGCTGTCTAGATGAGGTGAGTTTGAACCTGGTTCGTGTCGTCTCTTTCAAGGGCGCAAATATTTTAGTTGCCTTGAAAAGCCCATGAATTTTTGTTTGTTGAGTTTCACTTCACGTGAACAGGATGGGGAGGATTGTTACGCTTGAAATTCACCTTTTAACGAAGTCCTGCACGGCACGTTTTGTCTCCTGCATTAACTGGAGACATCTTACGGGAGGCAGAGTCGAATTTTTCATAATGATGATTAATTAGGAAAAAAAGAGTCGCATGTTTTGCAGGAACTAAAATCTCTCATCTCTCTCGTTAATGAAGAGGTGAATATATTTTGGCTTCACCAAACTTAAGCCCACTAAAGTCTGATTTGTATTAAAAAAAAATCCATATAGCATCCAGGGCGATAGTTATTTTTAAACTCTTATGCTCAATTAAGAGACTTAAATGTCAGACAGTCTTTTGTCTGTGCTTATGTAATGGCAGAAATGCGAGAAAGGATGTTTTTGCAGGTAGACAGCACGCAAATGCACCAGCATCATACCCGCATTCACTGGCCAAAGCAGCTTACTGTTATTCAGCGGGTATTTATGCGGTAATAAACAGTGGGGCTGTTAAATAAGCTTATCCTGGCGTGAACTGGTGCTGCTGAAGTAATGCTTTACGTAACAACGCCACCCGTGTGCCCTCTGGTTCCTTGTGAGAGGTTGATAAGTGCTGTTTAGGGAGACACACGAGGGGAATAAAGCAGCCCGGCTCTTGGCTGCGGCTGCTTGCTGAATCACTCCAGGATGGAGGGAGAGATGGAGGGAGAGATGGAGGGAGGGGGGCACCCCAGCACTGGGAGAAATGTCCAGCAGGGACGTGTTGTCTTATTTGTCCTGGAAGCAACAGAGTCAGCAAACGGAGCAGATCTGCTGCGGGGCAGGAAAGATGGGTGAGAAGAGAAGGTGTAATGAAAAATAGCGGGGAGGAAGAAAATTGTGACCGAGTGATAAAAATGAAAGTGAGGAAGAATGCAGTCCTCATCATCTTCCTGCGCCTCTGCCCTCAGGATGATGGCGCAGCTCAGCTTTGTTGTGTTTGCTTGTCAGCTATATTCCTGCGTGATTGACTTCTGTGGAGGGAGGTTCTCAGTAATGATGCTGTTGTGTCTCTCTGACGGCAGCGGTGGCCTAATGGTTAGAGAAGCGAGTTCGTGAATCAGAAGGTCGCCGGTTCAAACCCCTGACAGGCAGGATTTATCTGGATGGTGGAAGTGAAGGGAACCGCTTGCCCTACCCACAATCCACCACCGAGGGTCCTTCAGCAAGGCCACTAACCCCAATCACTCCGGCGGAGCTGCTCAGCGGCCACAGATAAGACTGTTGTTGTACTGGGCAGCTTCGGGGTGTGAGTGTGATCAGGGCGTCCCTGAAAAAGTATTCACTCTCACGGACCCCCCCCCGAATAAATAAAGGTTAAAAAAAGATTTAAGTCTGAAGGGATGACCACTTTTTAATGTATGTTTCGTACATGGGAATGCTTATACAGTCTTACATTACATATGAAAATGACATGTTTTAGATGAGCTGACTTTCTCAGCAGACCACTGAGACCATGAGCGCTTCAAAACTGCTGTTCGCTTCACATTTTAACAAGCAGCACCGGGTATTTTTAGCTAAACATCACAGCATTTTCCAGTCATGTTTATGGCAACGAAACCAGTTAGTTTTAAAGAGGAGTTAGACAATTTTTCCACCATGTTTGTGGTGATAAAACTGAGCATCTTTAAGGAGACATCAGGGCCGTTTGTATTCGTGTTTATGGCAACAAAAACAGGTATTTTTAATAAGACTTTGGAGCATTTTCCAGCTGCTCTTGGTTAGAAAAAGCTGTTAGCTGGTAAACAGACCGTTGAGACTGTGACCACTTTAAAACAACAAAAAACAAAATTAACAAAACTTCAGGACACTTCCCAGTAGTGTTTATGGCAACAAAATCAGTTATTTTAAATGAGGACATTGTCCCAACATGCTTGCAATGACAAAACTGCGCATCTCCATGGAGACATCAAAATATTTTCTTGCTGTGATGGTGGAAACAAAAGCAGATATTTTCAATGAGACGCTGAAGCATTTGTCAGCTGTTTCTGGTAAAAATGCTGAAACATTGTCTTTTCCAGCCCTTAACATGTGTTTTTTGTGCACAACCTAATCAGACTTTAACCACAGCATTGTCACAACGTAATTCAAAACTTTAATTCGCAAAGACATTTTAAGTAAAATAAGATTTATTCTCTCAGTTTTATTAGCTGCTTGTCTTGTTTTGAACATGTGGTTAACCTTTCCTTGTGTCTGCGATCGGATGCAATTCTCTCTTGATGAAGTGAGAGTCTGTTTGATCACATGGCTCTTGTAAAGGAGGCAGATGTGTAACTTGTGGTTCCAGGAGCAATAAGGCTCATTTCACCATATTTACTCTCATCTCTCCTCGCTCAATAATCGAAAGCGAGTGCACTCAAAACAGCCGATGTGGCTTCACACGGCATTAATGAGCGATCAATGAGCAGTAATCGGAGCTGCTCCTCCATTGGTGCTGCGGTCTGGAGTGTCGGCCACCTCGAGACCGACATACAGACGCCTCTGCGTCTGCATCGATGCCATTATTAGGACGTGAAAGTAACATTAAAAAAGACTTTTATACGAACACACACATCAGATACGGGAGGAAAAACAGGGATGTATTGTGTTTACGTTTACTTAAGCTCATTGTTATTTATCTTATGTGTAATTATCTGAGCGTTTGCAGTTTTCAGCAACCTACAGAGGCCTGCAGGGGTCATATGAGATGAGCCAAAGTAGCCAAATTTCAGTCAGAAATAACTTTTTCTTCTTCTCTGTCTTTTTAAGGTGGCCAATCAAGTCGTGCAGGCGCTTCTCACCCAGAAGGTTTGTTTCTTTTCTTTTAAACAAGTATTACTTTAATGAAACAACCCATTAAAATTGTAAAATCCCGTGTTACTGCATTCATGACGCGTTCACTGACCCCCTCGCTGTGCTGCTTCTCACCCACAGGATCTGAGAGAGGAATGTCTGAAGCTGCGGACCCGAGTGTTCGACCTTGAGCAGCAGAATCGGGCGCTGAGCATTTTGTTCCAGCAGCGGATCAAGCCCGCCTCCGACCTTCTGCTTCAGGTACGCCGCCCACTCACACGTTCACACCTTCCAGCCAGTGAAGACATTCACCTGGGCAACTGGGGAATAGTTGGAAGTACTGAACATCAGAAATACAGGTTTGATAAGACACAACAGCCAAGAATCCAGAGGGAGTTTTGGTGTTAGTTTGCACCTTTTTGCATCTTATTATGAGCCACATTTTCATGCAGAGAAGCCACTCGAGCCTCGTACGAGTTTCCTCCAATTTCCCTATCTGCATTTTGAAAAAACATCATCTGTAGAACCAACAACAATAAAGCAACAGCTGCTCAAGATGTATGCAGAAAAAAAAAGTTACCTGAAAAGAAAACTCGTGCGACCACATCGTCTGTGTGCTCTTGCCAGGAGGCAGAGAAGATACTGCAACGGCTTTATTGATAGAATTTCTAGACCTGTTAGATTTTTATTGTGCATCGCCCTACAGATGTTGTGTTTATCCATAACGTATAGCCCTAACCCCGCAAAAACCTGCACTCCGTTTCTAAAGGAAGCAGCAGCTCCTCCAGTAAACAAGACTGAGCGTTTCTTCTTGTGCATTTGAAGTTGTTTTTCATTCGGGTTGTTATGAAACTGCTCTGGGGTCTCAGCTGCAGACGCAAAGAAGACTGTAAATACTTTGAATTAGAATTTTTTTTTTTTTTTAAAAAGCAAAATATCAATCTTTTTTTGCTCCACAGAAGCTGTTTTGGTCTGTTTTTCTGTTTTGAAGCAAAGATAAAGGAAGCGCAGGCCTCACAGCTCAGATCCCCTGCCGTCGTTTTGATTTCTTTATCCCGCATCACGGTTCAGTCTGAGGTTGCATATGTGCAGTTTTAGTGTTCTTACATTTATGGTTCAAATTAGGGACTCATGCATACATTAATGACATTAAGCTTACCTAAAGTATGTAGTTAAGCTCTTAAAATAGCAAATCTAAATGTAAAATGCATCCCTGTGTCCTTCCTTATGCACAGAATTTTAATCAAAATGTGCAACAGTTTTAAAACTCCAGTGCAGTTTGACTCTGAGAAAATTTTGCAGCACCAGAACTCTAATCCGTTCCACGAGGAGATGTCTCGTCTCCGTCACATCATACAAAAAAACAAAGATTTTAACGAGCAACCATGTCGTCTCTCTACTGTATCCACAAACTCCGCATTCCCTCATGTGCAGTGGCTGTAAAATACCGTGAAAAACACCAAATTACTGAAAAATGTCTGTGTACATTCCAGCAAGATTTTTAAGGTGTAATTACGAGTCAGACGAACCTGACGCGGCGTGCTTGAGTGATATAGCGTAGCTTAAAGGTCAGCTTGGAAAGTAGGTTTCACATAATTGTGCAAATTGCCGAGAGAGTCCAAACTGTCAATATGAAAATAGCGAGCTGCCGGAGGAGAAGACAGAGACGAAGGAGCAGTCCAGATGAGGAGGAGAGGAAGAAAGGAGAGGAGACGGGCAAGGGGGAAAACTGAGAAAGATGAGAAAGTAGCTGAGACGACAGGGAGATGGAGGCAAGAAAAAAAAAACAAAGAGCAAAATACGAAGAGGCAGAAATGGGAGATAAATAGAGTAAAAAGAAAAATAGGAAAGAGAAATATTGCGGCTCTGAGTTTGTCGTAAAGCTCTCTGTCAGTTCCACACTGTTATTGGACGGGCAGGAACACTGTCAAGTGAAACTGCAATATAAAAGGCTTAAAGAGGGATATTGATGACACCACTGAGGGAATGAAGAGGAGCAATCTAGCCAGAGATGTGAATCAAAGCCTAGACTCTGTGTAATGTCTTTTTCCTCCCATATGATGCCACTGAAAACAAACAGCTGAGATTATATATATAAGTTGATTTGATGCCGGCCTAGGCTCTGTGTGTGCATCTTGTCAGATTTAAGCATTTCTACTGGCTGAAAAGAAATTGAATATTTATGGAGAAACGTGTGAAAAGGATGATTTGCTCACCTGCCTTCTGTTATTATCGCACGCTCAGAGGAATGAGCTTAATGCGAGGCAGCATTTGGACATTTTTGCTCTTAGTTTTGCCTCTCAAGCTCCAAGCAGGCTCCCTTTCCATGTGAGGGAGCCTGACAGACACTACTCAGGGATCCTTCGCTGCATTATTTGTTGTGCAAAACTGTAAAAATAACAGGGATTAATATTTGTAATAAACAATTCATTTGTATCTTAAATAGTCATGAAACATCAGCAAAATGATACAGTGAAAAGCCGCAAAACACTTCTAAAGGAAAACCTACTCGCAGTTGACAATAAATAGGCAGAATTCCTAATGAAAATATAAAAAATAACCAGCGTGAGTATCCATTTCTTTTCTCTTCTGGAGCCTCAGGCGGAGGCAGACTTAATCACTCATATGAGTGTACTGTTTCCAATCTTGCTCTGAACCTTCGGCTTATCAGTAATTAAACGTTCTCCAGTTCCCGGCGGGCGTCTTGAGTTCCTCTGATAAAGAACCATAATGCTTCTTACGGTCACAACACCAGCTGTGCATTTTTAACGCCCTGAGCTAGAGCTGCTTGATTCCAAAAATGCCACATATTTATTCCAGAAAGTGGCTGCAGGTGAAGAAAAAATAACCGGTGTGCAGTCCTGTCCACTAATGCTGCTTTTTAGAAATGACAGGCGAGTGGCGGCTGAGTTGCCCATTACCGGGTCAAGCGCTGGCTGTTTCATTAGCGACCTCAGGAAGGACCTGGCATGAACACTTCGACCTCATTACTGCTCATGCAGTTTTGCAGTTTGTAAAGTCAAACCTGTGCTGCTGCTGCAGAAATCACAATTCAAGTGCGTGACGCCACTTTTCAAGAATATCACTAATCTAAGTTTAACGGCGGCATTTGCAGAGTGGAGCTTTTGAGGAGCATATCAGTCTATTTTTGACTTCTCACCATTAGCAGAGATCGCCCCTATCTTCTACAAATGTTAAAAATCGACCATGTTTACGCTTTAGTAGATCTCAGACTGCATTTTTAAAGCCCATTCACTGCCCTTCATGTTGAAACAGGCTATAGAAACACTATAGGACACATGAAAGTTGCTCGGTATAGGAAATTCACCCTTCAAAAGAGAACGTCTGTGTTTATTTGGGCAAAAATCGCTGAGTGAAAGAGAGAGAGAGGAGCCAGGAGCCGCTGAGACCGAAGTTATTATGCCTGGAAAAATAATTCCTTTCAAGTGCTGCCTTTTGAATGAATATGGATAAAATGTAAACAGACCAAATATCTCATAGATAAAGCCATTTTGGGAAAAATGGATGGGGCTTGTGTAACCTATGTGGCCCACGGACAATGACATGTAACACCGGTATGCTCCTTGAATGACTGACTTGAAAATCGAACTCCATATTTCTTACATTAGTCTTG
This sequence comes from Acanthurus reversus, assembly GCA_029823135.1. NCBI lineage: Eukaryota > Metazoa > Chordata > Actinopteri > Acanthuriformes > Acanthuridae > Acanthurus > Acanthurus reversus. The sequence continues at coordinate 8,193,032 of JAPXVT010000018.1, forward strand.
TCATATGACAGCAGAGCCTTCCCCTCTCTCTGTGAAGTTAGTGGCTGTGTGCGGGGTGCAGCTTTAGGAAAAGCCTTTGTTATGAATCAGACATATAGATCAGGTCATGCTGCTGTGCATCATGCATGCATGTGGGTGTGTGTGTGAGTTTGCCTGAATGTCTGTTCTCTCTCTCTCACTGCTTGTCTACCTGCCGTTGTGTTGGTGTGTGTGTGTGTGTGTGTGTGTGTGTGTGTTGCACGTTAAACTGATGAATTTTTGACAGCCTGTGCCAATACTGATGTATTTGTTTGGAAGCTGCTATTCTGGGCTCATATTTGTTATCTTGAAATATGGCCACTGTCAAGCTAAAAACAACAAAGAACAAAAAGGAGGAAGCCCCTTTTTTTACACTGATGCGACACAAGACTTCTGCAGTTATTCCAAATGTTTACAAAATTTGTATGATGTATTAAAGTCTTGCACGCATTTATTCACAACAATTTTTGACTTTGACTTTGGCCTTGAACCTCAAAAAGCCCAAGAAACGTACACACAGCCTTGTCATCTACCGTTTCCTTCCCCGTGACCCTGTGACTCTATTGACTGAATCCTTGATGAGGATGCTGAGGAGGTGAAATCGAGCACCCTACGATAAGATCAGAGCCTCCCGTGACACCTCGGCCACTCCCATCTCGTGTGGACAGCAGGGCGGCCCGGCGATGCCGCATCAGAGCTGCAGCAATTTTAATTTCATTACTTTGAAACTGGGATGAAAAAGCCATCTGGCGCTTTGAGTCCAAACTCATGACACTAAAACAAAAACAGCACTGAGCTTAATAGTGTGTAAATAAATTTTAGGTGCAGCTATTATGAGGCTAAAATTGTGCAAGTTCAAAGCATTTTAATAGTCATAAAATGAGGAATCCTCAAAAGCAGAGCAGTGCAGGGATGCAGAGCTTGATGTTATATAAATCCTTAAAATAGTAAAGAATACTTTTCCTTATCTCCGGCTGAAAACGCATTGAAAGTGGGCATTGATCTGTTTCCATGGCACCATTACCACCTAGTCACTGAGGGTGAAATGTCAGTCTCTGAAAGCTGATTCACATGCTCGCACTAATACAGAAAGAAGCTTCTCCTTTGAATGTTTTGCTGAAAGTTGAAGGGAAAGACGTAGGATGGTTATGTTTTGGCCACAGGCGACGTGATGCAGGTTGTTTGTTCTTCAGAGACAAAAGAAGCAGTTAAGTTGCGGCATCATTAGAGGGTGTTTTCTTTCATTTTCTTCCACAACACACAAAAAGTCAATACCAATTGTCAGGAGGGACTTTTATGGAATGCAATAAAACTGAGGATGAATCTTTATTTTAAAATGTTTATAGCAGGCTTTCAAAGCTTCCACTCCTTTTGCTGAAGGTGACTTTCATTTTTATAACACGCAGTTTTCTACAGCAGGTACACAACATTAGAATTAGCTGTAAAAACTCAGACTGAAGTGTATCAGAGCACAGAAATACAAACGTGTATGTACATATACTCCCCGAGTGAGCATCAGTAGCACCCTTGGCAGGAAATGTAGCCTAAGATCAAGTGTTTTGTTCCAGCATATTTCCAGTTTAAGTTAATTTGAGAGCAGGGAACGCAGTGTAATTAAGTTCCGGGATTAATGCGTGGAAAT
>JAPXVT010000018.1:8199153-8215049 GCA_029823135.1 Acanthurus reversus
GTGCCCAGCCACCTTGAATTATGCCAATTATTCCAATTCTTTGATTTTTTTTTTTTTCTTTTACTAAAAGCTATGTCTCCTTTTTTACCCCCTCCCTCCTTACTTTTTGTAGTTCATTCTCTGTTACTGGACTCTCTCTCTCTCTCATGCACACACAAACAAATACTTAGCATTTTGGCAGGATCTCTCAGCCCAGCTAAGGTCTTTTAAGGCTAAACTCCAGCCAAGATCAGATTAGAGACCTGAGGCGACTTCTTTACATTATTAATAGCAATTTCCATCTACAGTTCAACACTTCCGTCCTTTAAACTATGTGCTATTTAGCACATATACATTATTTACGAAGCAAGTTTTTTTTTCCAATTTATTGAACATGTTAAAATAATACAGACACAAAGGAAAAAAATAGAAATTATGACTAACAAGCAACAAAAAGAAAAGAAAAATCCTTAGCAACATGTAAGCAACTCAAATATTATTAAGTTCAAAGGGGTAATGCTGAAGTCAGACTACACAATATCAGCCCAATAACATCCCGACTGGGAAGACACAGAGCAATGGGTTGGCTCTGAAACAATCAACGAGCATCGGGCGCAACAATCGATCATTTTATTTCCCATAGTGTGTCCTCACGGATAACAACTGACGCCACATCTAGGACGCCTCACAACAGAAAGACTAGCATGTTTGTTTTTATGTTTACCTCCCACAACAGCTTGTCAGTAGAAGTAGTAGTCAGTAGTGAGTGCACGTAGTGAAAAGCAATCAATGACTGATAGTGGAACGTCGTGTGGTTTGTTACGTCACTCGGCCACGAAACGGCAAGAATTAATGACTCTTAAACCCCCTAATCTGACACATTTCAACAGACAAAAATATCTTGTAGTCTGACCCCAACTTAAGAAAAAACTTTTTTTAAAAAAGAGAGTTTTCGGGTTGTGCCCCTTAGGCCTTAACATGCACATGCAAACACACAGAAGAGGCTACACACGGCCAGTGGTCGGACAAATTATTAAGTTCAAGAAAAGTAATTTTACATGGCCGTTAAAAAAAGCCATATTTAAATGTACTGATCCATTACACGTCGTCATAAAAACAGTCAACAGTCTTCAATCAGTTTTTCATCGACTTTGCAAGTGGTAAATTCAATGTGTTGAGAAATATACACAAAATATGCGTGTGCTTGACCAATTTTCGATGAGAAGATTGATCATTTTCATATCGCACACCAAATATAAGGCTACAAGCAGCAGCTTAGAAATATTCCCTCCCAGAATAAGTATTTGATTTGGTTTGATTTGATTTGGAGACGCCACCCTCCTTGTTAATCTGCCATCTCTTGCCAGCGTCACTGAGGCCCGTGTCCACACCCAGGCGCCGTCTTAGCCAGACCTGGTCCTATAATCAGAGTCTTTCTATCTTAATTGTTTGTTGCACGCAGACTAATTGCATGCATTGCAAATCATCTCATGTGATGCACAATGGCCAATCAAATCTGTGCATTCTGATAATCATTGCGACTTCATTGGTGAGTGAGATAGGTCTCAATATACACACACAAACACACAGACGAGGCTACAGACGGTCAACGGTCGGACAAATTACTAAGTCAGAGAAAAGTAATTTCACATGGCGAGCTATAAAACAATAAAGTAGGAAGTGTAAACAGAGTTGTTAATCAAGACTGGACAGACACTTCAGCATTCATTTTTCCCACGGGCAGCACAAAACCAGTATTTCTCCTTGGTTTGAGACCAGTAAGTAAAAACGGAAAGTGGAGCGCCACTATGAAACAAAGCACAGAGCATCTCGTGAGCAGTTTGATTAAGCAAGATTTAAAATGTCCATTTGTGTCCCAAAGATTCACTGGACAGAGCAAGGGGTCGCTTTTCCCACTGTTTTCAGTATTTATGCTAGGCGAAGCTCACGGCTAGTGGCTGTAACTTTATATTTAGCGCACAGCCGTGAGTGAAATCAGTCTCCTCATGTAACTCTTGTCAAGAAAGCAAGTTGAATGCGTGACTGCATTGTTGGCAGCAGTGTTGAAGTTCATTATTTTAGAGTTGTAAGGCATTTTAGAGTATTTCTAGAGCATGATAAAAAAGAGTTTGTAGAACTTGGCTAGCAACTAACGAGCCAAATCGCTAGGTGCTGTTCTGCCGTCTTGTCCCACAAAAATTAACACTGGGGATCCTAGATAACTGGTACAATGACCACGGTTATTATCTGTGTATCTGCTGTGTAACAAGAAGATAATCAGAACCATAGATGAAGCTTTGAGGTGAAATAAAGCCGAACACAGTGACAATTTAAAAGTGATATTCAACTGAACACCTGTTATGTATAAATAAAATGTAAACAGTGTAATCATACAACTTGAAAATCACGAGAGGCATTAGAAAATAAAATCAAATCATTAGAAATATTAGTCAGTACAGGCCATGCCTCTTAAATCAGTAACATTAGCCATTAGCCCCTCTGGTTTGCGCCCCACATGTCTGATTGACGATTTCGCCCTTGACTCCTTCATTTAAAGCACTGATCTTCAAACTGAATGAAGTCTTGTTCTCTAAGTTCCCATAACTGCTGAAAAGAGTTTGTGCCTCTGGATTTTTCACAGTTTGAGCGGCTTTTAACGGGCCATTGGAAACGCATTGAACCTATCAGGAAACTATTGAGAGTCGTATTAATGCTCCTACATTTTAACACAATGTCTTGCCCTTGTTAACTTCAGGCATATGCTCTGCATGTTTTGCTTGTTTCACATGTGCTCTCTTGCTTTTTTTGTGCAGTAGAACTGCTTGGTCAGACTCCTTTAGGAGAGAAAAAAAAACAATGCAACAGTTACAAAGATCCCATGCAAAAACTGGAAACTGCAAGTGATATCAGAAGAAAAGGGGAAATGTAATCAGATTAGGAAACGTCTATGAAGGCAACCCATTTTATAACATGATTAGGAGAATAGACAGCATGTAATGGTTTAATTATCTGTCAGGCAGTTTGTAATTCCATTCATCTAAATCATGAATGTGAAGAGTTGTATCAAACATTTATTATTTTGAAAAGGTCACTTAAGGCAGACTCCAGAGCTCTACACTGTAAAAACCAAAGTGGGCTGGTTTGTCCTCTAAATCAACTTAATTTGATTAAGGAGTCATTTTATTGAATGAAATTAAAGTATCAGTCCTGTCCTTACGTGATACCAGAAAATGACTGTGTCTTAACATTTTAATACTGAGTAACTTATCAAAGTGATGTTTTTTGTTTTATTCTTTACTCATTAGTTTTATGCTCTGCAGGGTAAACAATCAGCTCAAGTATTTTTTAACTGCACGACTTCAGATTAATGTAAAACTTGTAGTGATTTTTCAAAGTGAACTCAATACGAAATTAAAGTAATTGTCCATATCTGTCAGTGCTATTATTATTATTCTATAATTTTTTACGTTAAACCTGCAACCAACAAAGACTGACTGTATAAATGAATAATGATAATTTAATTTATCACAACTAGCATGCTAGACTTCTGTTGGTTGACATACTGTGTGTAAATATGCACCCAGCTGATTGAACTTGTAACATGACACAGCTTGTTGTCATGCAAAGCACTCTTAAGTTCTCATCTGTAACACTGAGCCTCAAATATCATCATTAAAAATAGTCACTGAGAACCAGCATTAGCATGAATTAGCACAATTAGCACAAATTAAAACTAAATGATGAAAAACAAAAAAACAAACAGTGGTGGTAACTATTTAGCTGAGGTAGGCAGTTTATTTGTGGTGTCATCTGGCAAAAATTCCGTATTAACCTTTCAAGATTCAGGTGGTCTGGAAGAACACCAGATTTCTCCACCTCTCCTTGGCTCTGGATTTAGGCTTTAGAAAATAAAGACAGGTCGGGTACTTCTTGGCCAATCACGGTTCATTTCAGAGAGTGTGTGTATTAGCTGCCCTGTGCTGGGCTGCTAGCGACTTACTGACATTGCTATGAGATAACTGACTGTTGAAAGTAATGTGCCTTAAGTTCTAAAACTGGCCTCTGGCAGCCAGTCGGTAGAGCAGGCACCCAGTGCACAGAGGCTGTGTCCTTTCTGCAGAGGCCACAGGTTTGATTCCACCCTATGGCCCTTTGCTGCATGTCAATCCCTCCCTCTCTCCCCAATTTCCTGGCTACTCTTCAGCTGTTCTATCATGAATAAAGGCACAAAAGCCCCAAAACATATCTGAAAAAAAATAAAATAAAATAATTAAAATAAAACTGGCCTCTGGCGACTGGACAAAGTAAGTTGCCGCCAACATCGTCAGCCACCTTATGAGTCTCATGCCACAGCTAACTTGATTTCCAAACAATGCCTATCCCAGCTTTAAATGCCAAGCCTGCAACAACCAATATGCATCAGCAGAATCACACATCGCTCCTTCTACCTTATCGATCAGTCATACAAGAAAACCGTCTTGCAGTACGTTACATGTAATCATGCAAATTGTTAACATTAAAAATTCAAAATGCTTAGAAGACATAAAAATGCATGAACAATGAAAAATGAAAATGATGCTAAAATGTCTTTTAGTCTTTATTATCGCCTCACCTGAAGAAACTCCAGTGGCTGAAATGTAATGAACAACATTTAAGTCAATAGCTTCGGGCTGAAACCAAAACCAGATCAGGTGAGAAAATTAACACTGCTTTAAGAAATAAGCACCACGTCATCATAAATCCATTATTTTTCTGTTAACTCAATTATTCATTCACTAAAACCCCAGATTACATCTGCCTATCACTTCCAGTTAGATGCCAACAACCTCTTTACCTCCTTTATTGCTCTTTTGTCCCTGAATGCCATGTCAGAGCACTGAAAGCCTGCGCTAGCCTTTTGTCTCTTGAGTCGTCTTGGATGTGTTTTCTTCAAAGGGAGTCCCCGTGTTGCACCTCTGGCCATGGGTGGCCTAGAAAGGTTAGGTCCTCGGGCCATGTCTGTGTCGCTGACGCCACTGGCTAAACACTGTGTCCTACTCTGACCTCCCTAATTTGGTGCGTGAGTGTGTGAAGCTTTGCCTATCACTGGCGCTCATCTTGTCTTTCAGAAGGGAACAAAGGGCCCTGATAAGATCATGTAGTAGCCACAAGCCAAAAACAGGACAGACTCACTGAGGTGACAAGCTTTTTGATTCTTTTGAAGGCCTGACTCACTGTCTTTTGGCTCAAGGACGCATCACAGTAGATCATATCTTTTGGTTGCTTCCTTACCAGGAAGTTTTTAGTTCAAGTGTGTGTCCTAGTGTAAATAAAAGGAAAGTAGCTGAGACAGAAAGTGCTTTTTTTGCCTTTTTTCCTTCTTCAGAAATCAAAGAAAGTTGCAGTCGTCGTGTGTCTGCTGTTTAAACATACCAGCTCTCAAATTAGAACCAGTTGGAAACAGTTGAGCTCATTCTTTGTTTGCAAATGAAGATTTGATTTAAAAAAAAAAAAAAAAGTCACATTGTCTTTTTGATTTACTTAATGGGATGTAATATAATAATTCCCCAAATAGTAATTTGACCTTTAATTAAAAGTAAAAATAATCAAAAAACATTCTTCACTCATGTTTTTATCTATTAGGAAGACTCTCAAACATCTTTTCTCTCCGGGCTTGTTCACCCACGCTTTTGTTTCTTTTAATAATGGTTTTCAGAGTCAACCCAAAACACGGAACAATAAGTTCCGACTATAGACCAAGAAGTTTACTTAAAGAAATTAATAATAAACAAATAGACAGAGTTTCATAAAGTGTATCCTTTTTTTCCTTAACACGGCAACTCAACAAATTGTGTAACTTTTCAAGGATGTCTGAGTGAAACAAAGAAACAGCCTATTGATCACGCTTTACTGCAGAGCCTTAAGTGGGCCGGTATGCAACAGTATGCAGGACCCATACTTCTAGATTTTAACCCCTGGCGTACCGGGACTTTTTATGGCATACTGGGATCTCTCAGTACCCTTTCCTGTCCTCTTCATATCACAGTGACACTCTTGCCAATTCATTACATCAGCGTGGACTACATGACGCTCGCCTCTCTAACTTAGAGTAGTTTGTTTAATAAATTAATTTTGTGAAAATGATTATCTTCTAGTATCTTTTATCTACTGTAGAAATTAGGAACGTCGACTATTGCTTGATGATTTGCAGATACCGGCTGCCCGACTCATGCCGACAGGTGAGTGAGGGGAGTGCCAGCAGTTGTTGTTTTTTTCCCGCTTAAAGCACTGGTTTACTGTATTTGTACATTTTTACATAAGTCAAATGTTTTGCTCTTTCCTAAATGTGACTTAAATGATGAAATCAGTCCAAACGGTGTGTTCGAGAACTTCTAAATGTTGGCAGGTAAGATGCACTTTTGAACATGGACTAGTGTCGCACAGCCCGACAGTTCTCCACAGCGCTGTGTAATGTAAGAGACAGGGCGGCGGAGCATCAAATTGATGTTTTTACAAGGAAACACGGAGCTTCGTATGTTGCATTTAATGCCTAAATTACAAGAAGGTACGAATGATGAAGAATTTGCCTTTAGTGATGAAAACTGTTCCTCAAAGTGTATTCAGCGTCCAGGTAAACATCACAGTTTGTTACACATGCATCATAGACACAAACATGCACACACAAACACACTAGGGGTCCCCGAGTCCCAATTATGTTGTTCTGGTTCCCCCCTCAGAGCTTATCTAGCCTCCGGGGAGACCTCCAGCCCACTCCCTCCCTCTTCCTTAAACACAGATCCCCAAACCCAGTGGGAAGCCTCTGCTGGTCCCAACACACAGTCCTTGCATACTCGCTCCCTAAAGCACACTGTCCACTTCCCCAGCCACACACTCACACCAGACTACTACCCTCTACACATTGTACATTTTTTTGCTCCCTTTTGAATCCTATTAGTGCGTGAACTTAGTTTAACTGAAAAAGACTGTCGACTTCACTCAATTAGGCCTAATAGGATTAGGTTGCCGGTATGGGCTTGGAGGTTTAAATAGGACTGGAATTTTGGCAGACACCTGCTTCATCCATTGCATTAATCTTATAAAGGCTATGGAGTATGCAGGGGCCCCGGTGACGCCCAGGGTTGAATGTTTGGATGAATGGCTGTATTAGGTGCATGGGGTTTAGCCCTGATGGCATCACTACCACAGGAAGTGTGGCCCAGGGGTGGAAGAGGGCATCGATGAATTAAAAAGTTGAGCATAGTTGCCACAGTGTATGTTTTTGACCAAGGCAATCATTCTTTAGCACCGACAGCATTGGCACTCTATTAAAATAGATGTATAGATAGTTTTGGGGAAGCAGAGAAGAAGAAGTTTGTTTAGCAGCTTTCTGTGTTATTATATCATGAGGTTATGATTACATCATGCTATTTTTTTTACAAATCATAAATGAAAACTTAAGAAAGTAAATTTGTGAAGTTTTTTATTTCACACGTGAAGTTTTTTTCTATGTGTGGAAGTTAAATGTGATATATGCAACATTTTAGCACCAATAACAGTATAATTCCTTATTTAAACTAATATGACTTTATTCAAGTGTGGCTAAAAGAGACATTTCTATCTGTTTTAAATTATTTGCCCAGTTTTAACCTACTGGTGAGAATATAAAATGCAGTGTTTATAGTTAATATCCATTGCACTCCCACACATTGACAGAACAGTTGAAACCAGACATCAAGCTAGTACACACAGTCCTAATTCGACTTCTGTATAGGAATTATGTTTTAATTGGAACCAACAGGTAAAAAGAAGAAGAACAGTTTATTGCAGTGAACATCCTATGATTTTTATTAATATATTACATTGCAGTTGGGACGGGTTCTGAGAGTTGGTTCCACTTCGTATTCGGTTTCCAGTCGGAAATACACAGATTCAATAAAGTTCTGATTCAAACAGATCTCTTGCCAAACCTTTTATCTTGACTAAGTCACGTAGTTTGTAGCATTTTGACATTGTTGGACATTTGGTAGTGGAGAGGATGGAAGAAAACAAGGGGAAAGAGAAGGGCATGGCGTGCAACAAAGGTCCCATGATTAAGCAGTGGATGTTGCGGTTATGAGGCATGTGCTGTCACCATCTGGCTACAAGACAAGGCGTCTAGTTTTTAGTCAGTATTGCCATGTGGCTGAATATGGCGGACATCAACAGTACCAGATAAGATAAAATAATAAGCAGTTGGTAATTAACGTTAAATCTGTAACAGCTAAAATTACTTGCTGTCGTCCTTATCTAGCCAAATAGGCCGATTGTTTGTGAGTGAATACACACCACTGTACATTCAAGAGGGACAGACAGAATGGCGGCTCCTCTTCCTCAAGGAATAATCAAGCTGATAACCTCAAGTCAACTTAAAAATCTTTTGAGGATAAAACGTAGTGGTACACATTCAGGTAACACTCAAACCACCTGAAACTATATTTTAATTCATCTCAGTTTCCCCAGAATGCAAGTTACTGAACTCACAAACCTGTACATAACATCATAAGCAACACTATACCCTTCATACCATTTTACCGTCATGTCTCTTTTCTATCTCACAGGAGGTTCAGTTGAATGGAAAGGCAGGTCTCCCTGTGGCCAAATGTCTAAGCCAGCTGAGTCTGACAGCGCCAGCTCCCGTGTACCCACGCAGCAGCTGCAGCAGTAGTGAGTTGTCGCTGTCAAGTGCGTGCAGCGAATTCTCCAGCGGCTCATACACCTGGAATGATGGACGCTCCTGTGGGAAAATGGTAAGCCTCCTTACGCTATAGTAACACTAATTTCACAAAACAATACCGAGTAGTGCAGAAGCTCATCAAGATTCCTGTGAGAGAGAGATTTTGTTGTCTTGCCTTTGAGACCCTAATTAATCCCTCATCTTAATGTGTGTGCTGATTACGACTCTCAAATGCAGGAAAAGAACCCTTAAGATTCATGGATGATGGTGCAACAAAATAATTTAAGACCCATATGTGTGCTGACATAAAAGTAGTGTTTGTCAGCAATATAGATTTAAACATAGTTATTTACAGGGGCTTTGCTATGGAGGAATCTTGGCAAAAGTTTGGAAAGTTAGTTTCTTTTTTGCCTCTTCAAGACACAGATATGATCATAGTGTTCCTCTAAAAAGGTCAAACTAGTTTTAAGATGATAAAGTCTGTGTGCACATAATATCATACAATTTGTATAACACTGACCAACTCTTTGCTTTTGTCCTATAGTCATCTCTGACCTGGGAGAAGAGGCTGAGTTTGGGTTCATCAGCCCCGAGTAATATCTGTGCTGCCCTGGAGGAGCAGCAGCCCACAAGGCGCAAGGAGAGCCACATACTAGAGGGACTGAGAAAACTTCAGAGAAGGAAGCACAGGAGCTCCTCTACTTCATCTAAGGTCTCCAAGTCAGGTTACAAAGACTGCATGAACTCCAACGAGGGCATCTACTCCCTGGGTATCAAGAGTAGCAGTAAAGGGGTGTCCAAACCTACCCATGTGGGCAAAACTTTAGCTGTTGGGGGCAAGAAGTTCTCTTACGATTCTGATGATGCTGATGATGAATTGGCACATTCCAGTCGAGGAGATAACATCCCCACCAAGGACAACTGGTTTTATTGTAAGAGACTCTCTCACAGCATCTCAGACAGTTTGTGTAGCTGGGAAGGGATACAGGACAGTGGTGGTGGAGGTGACAGTAGCTCAGTTCCTGTGGATACGAAACACCCTCCTGGCTATGACTCAAAAGAGCGTCCCGAGAGACTCATGAGTTTCATCAACAGTTTTCTCCCTGAGGGGGGGCGGACTTCAGCTTTCACTAAATGCTCCACGTTGCACTTCAACCCTTCGGATCCAGAAGGTCCGAATCACCTCTCTGATTTGGATGATCCAGAAGAACTCAAATCGGAGTCCAGTGACATTCGATTGTCCTTCAGTCAGCCACCAGAGCAAGCTGAGAGTGACTCCAAGAGACTGTCAAGAGATGCTGCCAAACTGCTCACACAGCAGTGGTTGCGGAGAGACCAGGGACGCACCCAGTCTGCAGATGGGAGGCCCAGGCCTTTCAGCCTTATTAGGGAGCCCAAAGCTGCCAAATGTACTCAGTCGGAGGAGAGCATTTTGGCGATATTTGATGCAGAAGGAGAACCCATTGAACTCTCTCCTCAGAAGGTTGCAGCAGGTGCTGGGACTCTTAATGACATCCAAGGTAGCAAGGTACTTCCCGACTACACAGAAATAGTGCCCCAAGAGAGGCCAACAAGGCAAAAATCAGGGAGTGCAAGAAACTACTCTGTTCTTGAATCTCCAGAAAAGCCATCTGAATATCAAATTAGGACAAGCAAAACAAGTAATAGCAGGGAGGGCAGTGCAGAGAGACTTTCAATGCAGTTGACTCCACAGAGGAAACTAATCAAACCACCTGGTAACCGATCTACTAAAGGCCATTCCATCCCTCCCCTGAATGATTCTGCTAGTCCCAAAGCCAGTGGTTCAAAGATACCCAGCTGTAACAAACCATCAGGATCCCCACTGAAACTGTCTAAGGGCTCCACCACTGAACCAAGTAACAGTAGAAACTCAGGACCCTCTGGTCAGGAGAAATCCCCCTCCTCTTCTACGGTCAAAACATCCAGGTTCATCAAGACTCCAGGAACCTGCTCACAGAGCCCAAAGGCAGTAAATTCTAAGCTTCCAAGCAGGGCTGACTGGAGCAAGGGCTCCTCTTCCAGTTCCCCACACCTCCAAAGGAGGCACCTGGAGTATGCTGACAATGGTGAACAGCCAACCAGAGACAAACACTGTGAAACCAGCAAAAATAAACTCAGGTCCCCTTCTCCTCCCCCTCCCCCTGGCCGCACCACCTCTTTACTGATAAGACCAAATTATGAAGGGTCACCGCAAGCACATAAAACATGGATGGCTCAACCATCAACACCAACCACTGTGAGGGGCCCTCCCCCAAGTTACCACACCTCACTTTTACCAAATATGCAAAGTACACTTCCCATCAAGGACAAAGAGTGTTTAGAATTGGACGCAGGCTACGGGACTGCACTTGCACCTCAGAAACTGGTTGACAAAACCGCTCAGCACCTTCAAAAGTCCCCTGCCACGACTCAGACACCTACAAAAGGCACTTCCAAGAGGATGACCACGAAAGACTACCTCCCTCCTGCAAACTCAGGGTGTGCTCCAGAAACTGAAAATGCACCTAAAAGCTCAAAGAATGTCCCTCCTCCCTACAGTGCCCTCAGAAGCTCCTCAATTCAAAACTCATTTGCAAGTAAAAGAGGATCAACTCATGAAAATGTCCATCACACAGTGCAGAAAACCTCTATTAGTTTACCTTTACCGGTTCAGGACACCCCGCAAAGTAAAACTGAACCACAAAATGGTAAAACTGTAGTTAGCCCTCCCAGCTCGGTTATGATGTCTCCTAATGCAGTGGAAAAAACCTCAAAGACCCGTATCCCAATGGGGTTTAAAGCATTTTTAAAGTCTCCTCCTAGCCATAAAAATAGTCCTTCTATACCAGGCAAGCAAGAGAAAGATCATATCAACTCAGTCTCCAAGGAGACTGTGACTTCAAACGTTTCTACTCAGTGTGACAGCTTGCAGCCAGTGTGCATTGATTCACCAGCCAAGATGTCTATTTCAGAAGGGAAAGGTGAGCTCAAATGTAGGTTGCTGGAAGAGGAAGTACATGCTGCTGTGTTACCAGAGGAGGGGGAAGTTTGTGATAAAGGGAAAAGGAGTAGTCAACTTTTCTCTAGATCCATATCTGTTACTACCAAACCTCATCTAAAGCCGGCCTTGGGGATGAATGGTGCTAAAGCTCGTAGCCAGAGTTTCAGCACCAACTACATTGAGAAACCCAACATCAATGCTCTAGATGGACCGGGAAAAATCCGAACTCAGATCATCACCAACTCAGGTGAGAGGGGAAACTCTTTGTCAAGACAGAGTTCCTTGGAGGTACCCAGTGTTGGGTTAGCAGAAAGCCCTGTCCATTCCCCCAGGTCTAGGCTTAGTCACTATGGAGGCATGACAGGATCAAATAGTCACAACATCCTCCCTGAGAGAACCTCTAAGTCCAGCTCTAAAGGTGAGGTGGTGAAGGGGGATGCAGTTACCTCACCCTCCCAAAAAGAAGTGCGTAGCTTACCAATTAGTGATAGAATTGGTTTGAACAACATTCGTAAGCCAGCAAAAGTTGCCTCTCATCCACAGTTTCAGCCTCCGTCCTCTTGTGTCTACAATTCACAAAACCCAGTGCGAGAGACAGGAGGCAAAGCGACCACTCCTAATGAGCCAGACTTTAGCAGGGAAGTCAAAACCCAGACAGATTCGCCAAACAAAGCCCCAGATACGGAGGAGAAGAAAATCAGCCCAACAACATGCACTATTGAGGAGAAAGTCATGATGGGAATCGAAGAGAATGTACAGAAATGTCAAGAACAGGAGAAGGTCGCTGCCAACGAGGCCAAACAGAAAGTGGGCCCCTCGCTGGCAAACTGGTTTGGCCTCCGAAAGAGCAAACTCCCAGCTCTGAGTGGCAAGAAAGCAGACTCTCCCAAGGGAAAAGAGGAGAAGAAAGAGACAAAGATCGGATCAGTGCTTGGAGGCAAACAGATGAAGTCTGACAAGAAGAAGGATAAGAAGAAAAATGATAACCAGCAGAAGGACAGCCAGGAGGTGCAAAATCTGTCTGAGATGAACAACAAGCTGAGTTCCATCATGGACCATTGCAACAATCAGATGGGTCAGATCGCCAGTCAGATCCAGTGTACAACAGCGTTTATCGGCAAAGACCAGTTTGTGAAAGAGCTTCTTGGCAGGTGGGTGAAACAACATCTTGATCATAAAGTGATGAATTGTCTTTAATGGTGTGATGCTATACTGGTTACATCCTGTCACTGAAACTCACCGATTTGTGGGTTAGGGTTAGGCTATTAAATGAACTGACACTAAAATAAATTGATGTTTTTTGTATAAAATTAACATAAACTTTCATTGCATATACTTGCACTCAGGGAAACTGATAAACAGCAGCTGTTTAGAACTCAAACAGCTGCTGTCTGTTTGAGTTACGACTCTAGTGAGCTTAAATAGTTCTCAAACCAGCTTGCAGTCACATAGTTTTTTAAGTTTAGAAAGCTTCACATTTCATACCCCGCACTTCATTGATCTGCCACTTCCAATTGCACCTGACAGATTTTTATCTTGAGTAAATGCAAACAATCACTTGAGGAGGAGAGCACTTCATAGAGTCTGTTAAACGTTTGATGGCATACCTGTGTGCACGTTGTTTTGCAATGTTTGCGTGCACATCTGTGAAGCGAAAGAGCAGGTCAATGCAATTTATCAGCAGGACCGCATTCTACCTGGCGGGTTGATAAAGGGGGAAGCGGGGCACGCAGACACACAAACAGATCAAATCTTATTTCCTCACAGGACCGCTGTGAAGGGCAACTGTGTAGCTGCATCGCCGCCTGGGATCTCCACACCCAAGAAACACAGCGAAATGAAGGGAGATATGGAGATCTGTCCAGATACTGCTGTAAGTGAGCAAACATGCCACCATAATAGAACTCGACTGACTTTATTATAGCTACGTCTGAGCCGAGCAGTGCTTGTTTGTCTCTGACTGTGTTTGGACAGGGTGTTGGCACACACACACACACGAACACACACATGCATGCACATTCCCATGGGTTTTCACACTTGTACAGTACATGTGCATGTTCACAACCACATCCCAAACCCTGCCGCCTCTTCAGCATCATATCCCCTGAAGGCCCGCTATTGATTCGCATTGTGTTCTGACTCAGCCTACAATTCATCGCCTACTTTTTCATTATCTAGCCCGGCCGATGTTGTTGTTGTTTCCACAAGGCTGACGGTTTTTCAGCCATATCTCACACGGAGACAGCCATCAGGCCATGCAAGTAATACAAACTTAAATTAGGCTTCCCTCAGCCGCTCCACTCCTCAAATCACGTCAGCACACGTCGTAAGCAAAAGGCTAATATATGACCTTGTGGATTTGTTCTTTATCATCTGTCAGTCAAAAAAAAAATGATGGAGAGGCTGAGTGCTTGAAACAGCCTGAAAAAGGCAATAAAAAAGTGGACTGAAAGGAGAAAAGGAGTCACAAAAAGAGAGTCTCCCTGCATAATATAGGAAATTTAATCCAGATGATGTGGAATTTCGATAACATGGAGGAGCCCCTTATCGCAGGCACTCAATTTGACAAAGGAGCCATTTAATACCATCCTCCAAGCTTTCTCTCTATCTTCTCCCCATAGAAATGCAACAAAAGAGGGACACTTTATGACCTACAAGCTCCTGTTCTTGAACCACCCTAAAACCACTTTTTTTAAATAACCCAATTAAAGTAAGGCAGGAAAGTCTGACAGTTGCCTTACGTCTATTTGAACGAAACTTTTAACATTTTTCACAATGCCAGAAACATGTCTTTTCATCTGAAAAGCTGTAAAACGCATAAATCTAAAGGCACAATACTGATCCTTTTCATTCCCACTTCTCTTTTACATTTTGCCATGAGCTTTATGAATGGATATGTTATATAATGTAACACCCTCTGCAGAAAAAAGGTATATTTTGATTCTAAAAGAGACTCCTTTACTGGAAATTATAGTGTGTTTTATGTATTTTGCTATATTTTAGCTGTTTATGAACTATGTTGAACCAATGAGTACCATTTGATTTGATTTTAGACCTTTATAATGACTCAGAAGATCAAGCTGGGGGCTGAAAATGAGGAGGGACGCATTCCAGACTCAGCTTGTCAGGACCACATGATAGGTAAGTTCAAGACTTTCAATTGGTCTTAAAGGGACATTTCACCAGAAACAGCATAAAATGAAAAAACACATTATCCTTGGGGCACAGAGGTAAATTTAAGAAATAATTTAACAAATTATAGACCTAAAAATGAAACAAATAATTAAAATGTGTCAAACATTCCTTTTGTACTAACTTTGCTGTTACTTTCTGTCTGCCAGAAGTTGATGTTGTCTGTTTTAACCCACTGAGCTTCGTACTTGCGAGTGTTTACTTCACCCAGTACAGTTTCTTCAAGTTGCTTACAAAAAGCTGTCACTAACCATCACAAATCAACCAGTGCAACAAAGCATTAACACATTTTACAGTCGTGATTTCCTGATGTGATTGACAACTCAATTCCTTCGCCAGCTAATTCTCCTCAGTGCCAGACTTGCCGTTACTGTGGGGAAATGGCAGCGGCTGCAAACAACATGTTGACAGTCCAGTCAGGTGATTGATGTGCAACTGGGTGATATTTTACAACGCCTGAGCAGCTGAGGAAGTGGGGGAAAAAAAACGGATGCATCAAACAATTTAAGAGATGATATGATAGCTGTTATCATTGTAGGGCAACAAAAACTTATATTGCCGTATGTAATTCAGCGTGAGGAATAAAAGGGTGTAACTGCTGTTTACTGGATGTGGAGCGCAGCGTGTTTGTCATTCAGCCGTCTCTCAGTGGGAAATTTGAGAAATTGTGTCAGTGAGCCATCTCAATGGAAGCAGAGGCTTATTTCTGTAACATAGCATCATAACCAGTGTGAACAGACTGAAGGGGTTAAGTTGGAGCCACATTTTATGGAAAAAACAGCATTTTTTCATACTTTTAATTGTTTTAAATGAAAAATTAAAGTCAATATGTTTTGGGACGGCTGACTTTTAGTGCTGATAATCTCTATAGAGCCAGATTCTTGTTCTTAACCTTGTGTTTTCTGTAGTTTAATGATTAAGAAGAAGAAACTCATCAAAACATTTCAAGAAATAGCTTCAGCTTGAGCCACTTTGCACTAAGTATGAAAATCAGCTCATAATGGCCAAAAGAATAAACCCTTAATTGTTTCT
>JAPXVT010000018.1:8229539-8239787 GCA_029823135.1 Acanthurus reversus
TGTAGTGATAATTTGCAATTAGCTAAAATGCTAAAAGAACCCATTTCATGTCTAATATAAAATGGAAATGTGCGCTTTTCCTCATGGGGAAAAAAAAAAGTTGGCATGAAGAAAAGTAATAATGTTTGGTTAAAATCTAACGTGCTGGTCAGATATTATTATTTTTCAATGCGAGAAAGAAAGAGCTTGGCCTGACAAAGTTGCATCCACGACAACAGCGCACATTTATTTGGGGGAGCTACTTTGATTATTCCACAAGATCGCTACATGACATGAGTCACATTTACATCGAGCGTGTGTGGGAGGGAAAAAAGAAGTCATGTTTAATTTGCAAATGAAACTGAGGACAGGGTTAACATGCAGTTTCCTCTCATAAGATAAAAAAGGAATCCCACACTGTCAACAAACCCGAATTAATCATTGAAGATTGAAAAAACTTTATTCTAGGAATACTCAGAACATCCGTCTGTACTTTTTTACCATTTGCAGGAATTACAACTTTAAAAACTCAATTTGAACCAAAAAGACGATTTCTGCAGTAACTTTACTTTTTTTGCTTTTGACCACATAATTAAATTCAAAAATGCAAATAGCGACCTTCTAAAGTTTCAGGTGTTCTGCGTTCGTCCCAGTATAAATTTTGACAGTAACCTTATTCTTAAACAGCGAAGCGTCCATAATGATGGATGACTGCCGCCGCACCCGTTTCCCCTGCATTATTCCTCTGAAAAAAGACGATCCATCTGCGTGTCATCCCCTCCTCACCTGTGTGGCCGCCTCCTTTTTGTCGCTTTTGACTCCGCCGACGTCGTCATTGGCAGCAGTTTTGGGGAAATTTTGGTGGTTGGTAGCGCCGGTGTCAGAGCCCGGTGATTTAAGCACCTTTAATAACCTTTCACAAACACTCAGGAGAGTGATGTAAAGCTCAGTAGCTCCCATCAGAGCCCTCACAGCCCGCGCTGGCCTCCCATTCATCATCCTGACAGCACCTGACAGCCCTGCTAACGGCGGCCCCCGCCCTCCTTCCCCTTCCATCCTCTCCTTCCTGCGAGTTCCTCTTTCTCCGGTGTGTCTTTCCCCGTCTTACTTTCAGTTTTGCCTCTCTCTATTTCTGTCTCTCCTATATAACTCTCTCCGTCTGCTCTTCTCACTTGACTTCTCCTGCTTTTGCTCCGTCCTTCTGTTTGTTTTCCTTCTTACACCAACTTTTCTCATTTTGTCATTCTTGTCCTGCTTACTCACTCTTTTCTTTCTCCCATTTCCATCCTCCCTCTGTATGCAGGAGAAGGAAATAGCTGCAGGAAAATAACATTAGAACTTGTGCTAAGTTAGAGGGATTCCTTGGGTACATATCAGCATGCACAACATCCCCCTGAGCACGGAACAGCTTGTTACCTTGAGCGATGATTGCACGGCGAGGCAAAGGGAATATTTCAGTTGACATATAATTTGAAATAAGGCTACTGGGTAACCAAAAACTATATCAGTGTACAAATAAATATCAACAGGAGGAATATGCGCTCCCCGTGAGTTGCTGTCAGACTGATAGCACTGCTAGCCGGCATGATTTAGAAATCAGGAGGAAGAGACAAAGAAACACGACTCCTGCTGTCAAATTATTCAGAGTGATGACGGCAACGTATTCGAAGACAATGAACATGTTGAATGTGCAGATTCTTTCACTGTCATGTTCACCCGCTGTAAAGTAAACACAGAATCATTCTTCATCTGCACAATATCATGGACACAATGTGAAGGACATGACGGGCAATTTAGATTCAGGTTGCATAAATTTATGTCAGAATTCTAGCTGCAGCCACAATGTGACTTTTGCAGTTACCTCCTTTCCTCCTTATTGGACAGTGACCAAACTAAACTTTAATTGTGTTGCCTCCAGTCGGCACAAAACATCTTGCTACCAAAACAGTAGCAATTCACTGGTTATACAACACACTGTGCTCTGCGTGCGCTTTCAAATCGTTCACATGAGGCTAATGAATTGAGTTCCCTGTTGCAGCTTCTCAATAAAAGCAGCCACTTGTTTCATCAACCCAACTGGCAAAAACTTATGTTTGAGTTTTACGTTGAAATACGTCCAAAAACACATTTTTAAAGGAGAAACTTTGCATTTCTGAATTAAAGCTGGGGTAGGCTGTTTATTTTTGGTGTCATGGGGTAAAAATTCCAGATTAACCTCTCAGCATATTGTAACTCAGGTGGTCTAAACGAAGAACGCTAGACTTCTGCACCTCTCCTTGACTCTGTATTCAGGCTTTGGAAAATGCAGACAGTGACGACACTTGTTGCCTTATCAGGGGTCATTTCTGTGGAGCTCAGGAAGTGACATGGAGGTGTTTATTTTTTTTTTTGGTGTCCATGTTTTATAATATCACACACACGTTTTATAAATTGCATGCGTTTCATTCTTATTTCGTGCGCCTGTTTTATTAAAACATGCATGCAGTTTATAAAATGCATGTGCTAATAATAAATCGTGTGTGCAAAACAGAAAGTGTTTGTGTGTTTTGAAAAAGAAAAAAGCAAAATACATTCTTGTCACCTCTCAGGCTCCGTAGTTTTTAAAGTGTGCATGTTCCTATGAGCTGCTCTACAAAGGTTAGCGCGTGGTCACGTCCAGCGAGTGAAAGCCTGACAAAATGGAGGACAATCCAGAAGGAAAAGTTGCTCTTCTGGCTTTAACAACAACTGCAAACACGGCAAAGCAACCCCAAAACAGCGGACAGACATATCAAGACGATTATCTAAAAGAGAGAGCCACAACAAATGAAAATAAAACACGAGCAGGGTGAAGGGCGGAGCTACGGAGCAAAAACAGGAAGCAGAGAGGGCAGCAGAGTCTCATGCTACAGCTAGCTTGACTTCCAGACGTTGCCTGCACAGCTTTAAGGATTGGTTAGGTTTTGGAACAAAGACCACTTGATTAAGGTTTCAAAAAAGGTCATGTTATGGTTTTGTCACTAGAAAATGACACATAATCTTGCTAAAAACACCTAATTTGGGTCGCCACAAACCTGGCAGGAAAATCTGCCTGCATGTCCCAAAAATAACCACTTTTGTTGCCAGTAACAGTTGGAAAATCTCCCTTCATGTCCTTAAAACTACCCGTTTTTGGAGGCCACAAAACGGCAGTAACATGTCCTGATGGTCGTTAAAATGACATCATAATATGATGTGCGATAATAACCGATCTGTTTAGGAGCAGCTTTAAACTGTAGCTCTGACACAATGCAAAGACAACAGACATTAAACAGGGAAGCTAATGTTAATTAGATGGTGGATTAGATGCACGCATCATTTCCTGTGCGTCCCTTGTGTTTAGAGAGACAATCTGCATCCAAACTCTGCCACCAATAAAAAAAAACTACTTACAGAAAGAGAGGTAATTACCCTATGTGAACACAGTGAAATGCAAACCATAAATGTTGTCAAAAATGTTCAAAAGTTTTGCAGTTTCTGTTTGGACAAGAATGTCAAGGAGAAAGAGAGAGAAAATACATAACAGCAGGGGAGGAAGGAGAAAACATGTCTTGCCCGAGTCACAATAACAGACTCTTTCAATAAGAGAGCAGCTTGACTGAATTCGAGGTTGGACATCCCATTACTGACATGCGATGCAGAACCAATTGCCGATTTGGCCCCTTGTGTTTTTGAGTGGGAAGCTCTCACTGAGACGTCTCGTCTCGCCCTCGGCCTCACTTATGTGAGCAGCTATCATTTTGGCCGCACCCGCAGGTGGTACAGAGACCTGCGCGGGGAAGGTTCGATCCGCTGGTAATTGTGTTCCTCCGAAATCAAATCCAATCAGCGATAAGACGGCCATTCCCTTTCTTTCTTCTTGTGTCCGGGCAAAATGAGATATAGGAGGGAGAGAGTCAGGACCTGAAGACAGTTCTTCACTGTCACGGAGCTCGGCTAATCTTCTGATCCCAATCCCATCACTCGCGCTCTCTTTCCTCGAGGCCACAAAACGTCAATTTTTTACGGCTGACAATAAAATAGTTATGTTATGAACAGAGGCTGTAGGTGTTGCAGGAAAATGCAACAAGTCTAATCTGCATTCGCCACCTGTGCTTAATGTGAGCTCAACCTCCACGCCGGCAAACACCTACTTAACATTTCACATATTTTATTTTAGTGAGACATCACCTTTGGGCACATTTACCTTTAACTTCCTCTTGATTTTATTCCTGCTTCAGTCACAGTGCACATTAAATGGGGTTTGTTGGGAGCGTGGAGGGTTGATTCTGCAGCTCAAAATGCCATTAATGTATGAGATCGTGAAGTGTTTTTCTAACAGTTAGCTTTAGAGTTCAGCCTCTAAACTTTTAAAGAGAATCTAATTCATGCAAACTCTCTTTTTTTTTTTCTTTTAAACTTGCACACAAATTTACATAAATCTCTCCTTGCGTCGACCTTTGCATCTTTGCAAAGATTCACACATTCTCTTTTCATCAATAAACCAGAATTCTATGCATTCATTGTGAAAGGGGAGACGCTGTTTTCTTCCCCTCTGGCTTATCTTGCTCTTATTGCACAGCACCAATTGTTCTCATACTGTGTCCAGCTGGTTTCATTCAAGCCGCCCAAATCACGGAACAGTTCACACCTGGGCTGGCAGGTGAATGCAATTAACTTGCTGCTAGAAGAGGAAACCAACAAAGCTTCAGGCCCATGAGGAAGAGCACTGAGACCAGCGCTCACTATTGTTTTTACTGTGTCCACCTACAAATGCAGCCGCTCATTTAGCTCAATGCAAAAACTCCATGAATGCTGTTACAAAAGTTGCAATTCCCTTAAACGCAGAAGTGTTGTCGTCTGCATATTCCTCCAAATGAAAATATGTCATGTTTGCATGGGTCTCAGTGTGCATCGCCTTCCTCTAAATGTTGCATCTGTTGGTTCTTCTGGCACATTAGCATGTCAGTCACGAGTCTAATGACATGGCAACTTACCTGTGGGTGTTTTTTACCACTTTAACAGCACTCTACACTATATTACTGATGCAGTTTATGTGGTAATATGTCTTGTGTGGAACGGTTATGGGTTTAAGTCTACAGGGAGATACACCTTGCAGCAAAATGCGAAATTGTCCAGGTTTGCAGCATCCCTAGAGGTTGCCTGGACCCTCCAGCTCTTCCTCAGTGCACTTGCATGTAGATAAGTGCTCTCCCAGGCTGGAGAAAAATGTGTCCAGCAGGAGGATTTTGTTTACAGCCTCTGAGGAGGATTGCGACAGCAACTATCTCCCAAATGTGCCTTTGGAAACATACCTCAGAGATCTTGAAGGCCACTTATAGTTTGTGCGATAAACGGCTATTTTTAGCTCTATGTGTTGTTTTGTTTTCCACTGTAGACGAGGTTTGACCTTGTCTACAGAGGATCATTAGCAATAATGTCACACAGAGCCATGTGACTATGAGCTAAAGTAGCAAAGAAGCAGCTGTTTCATGCAGACTTCTGCACTTTTGTTGAGTCTGTTTGCTATTGAGATGCCTAAAGGCGTGTGCCCTTGAAAGGCCAACAGGCTCAGCTGTGCAGACACGATCCAATCCAGTGATAAGACCTACAGTAATAACATTTTCCAAATCTAACATCTCCTGAACTGTCACGACTCCGAGTCACCCTCATCATTAGCGCATTCAGGATAAAAGTACTCCCGCTAATTGAAAAAGTGTTACCAGACTGAAGCTTTAGACACAACATTTCCCCCGAGTAACATATGCTAATTCATAAAGCAGACGGCCGCAGTCTGTACAAAAGAAAAATACATCATAAAACACAATTAATATAACAGAGGGAGCCCAGATGCCCAGAGATGCATGCCTGCCAACACCCAAGACATACATTTGGTCCTTGAGCGTGATAAAAATCTCAATATAGATCACTGTCGTGCTCTCAAGCGGCAACCGTCTTATTGCTTTGCAGCGCAACGCTGGGAGCAAGATGAGATGAGTTACATACTGCAATGATAGACCTTCTTCTGTGCTGGGCATTGAGTATTTGTCAGTGAGTTTGGACTTTTACGGCCATGACTTCGAACGTGCAGATGCAACTATGAGAGTAAATGTGCAGTAAATCACACGTCTTTCCAATAAATTTACATTTTGACCAATGTTCCTTCTTTTCTCTGCAGAAGGAGATTCCCATGGAGAAGACGCCCGTTGGTGCGAACCCGCCGGGATCTCTCGACTTCTCCTTGGAGTCCCTGAACAAGCTGAATCACAGCAGCTCCAGCAGCGGCAGCCTGTATCCGGACACGGGCTCGGGCAGCCGCAGAGGCGACCGCCATGCTGATGCGGTGATGGGGGGCAAGAGCGGGGAGGACTGCTGCAAAGTGGATGACCCTTGCTCTTCCAGCTTCTCAAGCAAGCCGGGGGCGGATCCCGTGGGCTCGCTCAGTGACTCGCTGTACGACAGCTTCTCCTCCTGCACCAGTCAGGGCTCCAACGACGTGTAAGGGCGACAGGGAAGAAGGCAGGGCTGCAGACTTGACATCCAGTCTTTGTCTTTGACATGTCAAGTTCTTGGTCTCTTTTTGTTTGGATGTAAAGACCCACTGAGTGCATTTTTAAGTAGATTTTTATCGCTGTTGAACCTCAAAAAAACGCCAAAAGCTTGAATTTTTGCATTTGCCTGTAAAAAAACTCAATGGGACTTGCTTTGTCCTGGCTTTAACCTCAACTCCTCTTTCGTTTCTGGTCTTGATTCAAGCTCAAAATTCTCCTAATCTTGAAAATGACTTAGATTTGACTGATACAGTCAGGACTACAGCCCTGCCTCGACACATGGAGCCCGTCTACACACAACATGAAGCACTTAACGAAGCTGGAGACACAAGGACGAAACCTCAACCCCCAACACCAAACCAGGACTTTGACTAGTTTGACTGTGGGTGTGGTGGACTGGACAGCAATACACAATGTTGTCTCAACTCAGTTTTTTAGCGATCTTTCTCCCCATGCTGGGGAACTTCTTATCATTGCACTGCAACAAATACTGTACAAAGTTTGTAAGGAGTGTAAAGAGAACGATTATTCAAGCAGTGATGAGCAGGGCGGCGTCTTCCGGGAGCAACGCTGATGGGCAACACTGGTGTGTAGTTGCGACAAAATTGTTGCTTGGATTGCATTCCTGTTTGCTAGGAAACTAGATTTAAACCTAAGGTGTCATTTTATGTTTGCTGCTAAGAACGTTGCCCAAAAATTGCCCATGTGGAGTCACATCCCGTAGTAATAGACCCGGCTCGTCTTTGTCCTCTTCGTTTTTGAAGCAATATATTTTAAAACTGCTAATCAAATATTCTTACATTTTAAAAGTAAAACCTCGTTTGAGTATTATTTTGAGCCGATGTTGGCAAAGGTAACAAATGTGAGAAAATAAACTCTTCAGATGATCACGTTCAGCTAATAGAGTGGTGAAGTAATGAGTCCTAAAACGCGGAAGTCAGTTAGCAAATTAGCGCCTCTGGTTCCTGCATCTCGAAGTCCACGTGTTTTTTGAATGGGTTTCCTGTTAATTGTCTGAAAGGTCTGTGGTTAACACAGGCTAAAGATATTTAGCCGTTTTGTTCTGCGACATAAAATACATCAGAATGAACTTTTAAGGTCTCACGTGTCTTGTGAAGGCGATTACTAACAAGTGGCTAAACGAGACTACGGTGACAAGGAATAGTCTAAAATATAAATCTGAAAAAAGGATGTGAGACTAGCAATTGACATAGCCATGATCACCAGCTAGATCAGGTCACGCTAAGAGGTGAGAGCTTTGTGTTTAAGTTAGCGTGCCAAATCAAATTAGAAGTTTAACGCTTTGGGATTTTGGCGTTTAAGTCATGTGACCGCCGTGTTTTTTGTTTATAGCCTAACACTAGCTTTTTGCTTCTTCTGATTTTATTCTTGTTTCAAAAAACAACTTAAGGTGGAGTTCATCTGTGAAGATTATGACGCTGAACAAAACATCTAAGTATCATAAATTTGTGTTTGTCACAGAGCTTACTTCTAAAATCCCATTCAAAAATCTCCTAAACTTTTCGTCGAGGATGTTACGTTCCCAAACGATCCGGTTCTTTTGAACAGCTCTTTGGTAGGAACGAAGGGAACCGAGCCACACTTGGTGAGAGCCGTTCTTTTTATTGTCGTGCTCATGTTTTACCGCACACGTGTTTAACGCCCAATTCATGCTGAATTGCCTTACCTTTAACGAATGAGTAACAGCCCAACAGCAAGTTCTAGCAAGCTAAAGCTAAATCATGCTACAAAAGTTTGATTCTCATTTTAAATCCAGAGAAAAGAATAAAAAACAACTTAAACCATGTTGTTTTTCTCCCCTAATATTACAACCACTTCCTGTTGCTTTGTTTACTGCTGGTGGGCACCTGGCACCATCCCTGCTGCTGCCACCTAGTGCTCTGGAGTGTCAACAACATATATATATATATATATTTTTTTGCAAAATAGGATTTGCACATGCTATATAGTACAACAGAATACTTCCCAAAAAAAGAACGGTGAAAGGAACAGAGCCATAAGATCCGGCTCCCTTCAGTGAGCCGTAATTCGCATCACTAGAGGGGAACTAGTGCGACGCTAACTTCCGGGTCGGTCCACAAAATATCATCCCTTCACCACTCTATGAATCTCACGTTCAGCAGCAGATTGTCTGACGTTGTCAACTGAAGCGGAGTAAAATATGTTTCCATGTGGTACATCGACTAAAAACGATGATTTTTAAGTGTCTGGCTTGTTCTCGTGTACGCAAACAACCAACGTTTTGGCTCAAGCGCACCCGTGTTTCATTGTTAGTAGCTCAGGGAACATACTACTAATTTGGATTGTAAGAACTAAGGAAAGTGTTGACTAATACAAACACCTGATGCAAACCTACACTCTGGTTTATACTCTCATGTAGCATAGCATACCTGAACTCTCCAAACCTCAGTTTTCCTCTCATAGTTGTATATTATGTTGTATATAGAAACGGCTATAAGTTAATATCAGAATGGGCATTGCTGATTGATATATGCAAATGAGAAAAAAAAAGGATGTAAATTGTTTGCCAATCATTCTACCGAGGTTTTAAGTCTACTGTTTAAAATGGCATGTATCTTTTCCTATGGGATTCTTTAGGAGTTCTTGTTTGAATAAATCTTTATTTTGATCGATAAGAGCTAATACTTAAATAGTTTATCACTTTATTTTAAAGACATATTTGACTATTTGTTTTAGGTGAAGTTATGCCAAATCTCTATCTGGAATTTGACAAGCTGGTGCTAATCAACAGAGCCGACTGTGTGTGTTTCAATTTTTCTATGAAACTGTTAATATTGTATGAAGAGAGTCTGAAGAGGACTTGTGTATTTTTCTAGATGTCCAGTATTTATACCCACATTTTGTACTGTCAGACTGTAGTGTGATTGTCATGCTTCACCTCTCTCCTTAAATGTTCCTGGTTCCTTTGTAAAGAGAAATGGTTACCAGCAGTGTTACTTTGGTAATTATTGTTATTGTTATTATTATTATTAATTATTATTATTATTACTGTGTGCAATTTTGTCTGTTACATCAGACTTTAATGCTATATTTTATGTAACTGTTTCCTAAATAAATATGAGAAACTATTTCCTATTTCCAACTGAGCTGCAAGGTGTGTGTGTGTGTTTTATTTATTTTTTTATTTGGGCACAGTGCGCCCTCATGCATTCATATTCTCTCTTTTCCTTTGGAAACACGAAGGTTGCGAGAAAACCTCTGAAGTCTTTCGCCCAGAGGGCATCGCATCTAATCACCGCCTCCCTCTCTCTCTCACGATCTGTCCGCAGGAGTCGGAGCTTTGAGCCGGGGACAGTTCGCTCCGAGACTGCGCTCGGTGGCTCCGGAGGGATTTATAACCATTAGTGCTTTGTTGGGTTCTCGTGTGCGTGCAAATAGACGCAATTAGTTTACGCACGCTCGGATGATTTCTCTCTCTGTCAGCCTCTACATCGATAATAAGCGGAAGAATTAAAAAAAACCAAAAAAACATAAAACAGCACAGCAGTAAATTATTTATTAGTTATTATATTTAAATTTGACATTCAGTTGCCCATACAGGTAAAAGTTTAAATTAATAAAGCTATAATATAGTTTAGTAAGCACTCATATGCTGTTATACGTGCGTAGTGCGTAAAAGCCTAATATATATATATATATATATATATATATATATATATATATATATATATATATATTA
>JAPXVT010000018.1:8339274-8352869 GCA_029823135.1 Acanthurus reversus
TCTCCTTTAAAAAGGGTTTTAAAGCGGATGGAAACAGCTTTGAGGGTCACAGATGCAGCAGGCTGCAGTCTACATCAGCACCTTTCAGTGCTTTCCAAGCTGCGGGTGTGTCGAAGTGACAACCTGCCTTCAGGTCACCGCTTTTAGTTAATTTCATTTCAGGCTGGAAGCTACAGATATCTATTTTGGAGATGTCAGGCAGGGTGCAGTGTGGCAAACTGACGTATCGTCCCAGGGTGCCAGAGGTCAGGCCTCCAAACAGGCACCTTTGACTAGCTCACAGAAGTGACCTCATTATATTTAAAGGGGTCCCTGTAGTGCGTGACCCTCTAGTGTCTTTACCTGTTAAACTGTGATTAAAAGAAAGACAGAGACTCACAATTGCTGCTGGGCTGCGATTCAGCTAAAGGAGGGCTGCAATTTGCAGGGAAATAGGTTTTGCATGTAAAGTAGAAACTACATTTTGAATAAATTCTAAAGGCTAACTCGATAACATGCTATCTCAAGCATGCAGCTTTTCTTTTCAAACTAACAAAAACAAGTTTCTCTCACTGATTAGTGCAACTTCTCCCGGAGTGAGAGTCTTATTAGTGGAATTTTCTGAGTGCTAGATTGAGTGAAATGACAACCAGAATACTCTTGACCCTCTCTTGACATTGTGTGTGTGTAGTCATTAAACAAACACAGATGTTAATTTTCCCATCTGTTTCAGCTGCCTGAGTGTTGAAGTGTTTCCACTGATTGGAAATAGTTCATATTATTCTCTCGTGTGAAACTCAAGGCTGCAGCTCATCAGTCCTCCACGTGTTAGCGACCGTCTTTGAGCAGAGTTTAAAGAGAAATAATCTCCTTCTTTACTTCCTCATCATTCGTTTCTGTTGCTCTTGGAATCAAACCTCAGATTTTTTGGTGCCACTTAAATTGTTGCTTCCCAACTCTTCGAGGTGGTTAAACAAAAATTTCTAGAAAATATTTTACAAAAAGATGAGAAGTGGGTTAAGAGGAATCTATCTAACCTTCACCATTTTCAATGATAAAGATTCATTTCCAACTGTAAAAAAAATTTCAAATAAAAATATTAAATTTCTAGGATATATTAATAATAGTGAACTAGAAAATATTTATTTGTCTCATGATATTTTTATTCTTCCATCAAAATCAGAACCATGGGGCCTGGTAATTGATGAAGCTTTATGGTTTGGATTGCCCGTGATTGCAAGCGATAAAGTTGGATGTTATGAGGATCTTATTACCAATCCTAAAAATGGAATTATTTTTAAAGCTGACTCTTTAATAGATTTAAATAATGCTATTAACTATATTGAAAACAATTTTGATTTCTATAAAAAAAATGTCATATCTTTAGATTTTAATATTAGAGATATATTGCAAATAAATTCATACATTTAAACAATTTTGCAATATTTTTTGAGGTACAAGGCTTAAAAAAATCATCAAAAACATGCTAAAGTATCCGGTCTGTTCAGAATTGCACTGACAAAAAGACAAAAATCAGGCTGTATGTCTGAAATCTTAAATAACAAGCAGATGGAAAACAGTACTAACGTTAAAAACAAGCTCCAGAAGGTTTTAATGGCCAATGGACTGTCAAAAGTGAAGTTTTGTATATTTTTGGAGATGAAAGACAGTGATGACAAACACCAAAAACAAGACATCTGCTCTATTCAAACTCACATGGTTTTATTTCCTAAATCCTAAATATTTAACAGATTTAGTGCGAGACAGTGACAGTGATGCAGGTCCAAAAACGAGCTATTATCAGGAAACTGTGTTAGCAAAAGGCCAAAATTAAGATCTGAAAATTTAAATCATTCTGCAGATAAACATAATCCAGCCTACAGTATCTGATCCATTCAAAACTGCATTGAAAAAATTCCAAAAATAAGGTTGCATTTGTGAAAACTGAAACAATTTTGGCGCTAGAAAACAAGAAATGACACAACAAGCTGTCGGGATGCAGACAAATCTCACAGTTGCACCTTATGTGTCCATTGTTTATTTCCTGGAAAACCATTCCTGGAAATTAGCAATTTATATGTCAGAGGAGGCGGCGAGAACGTATTGATCCTCAGTCTAACAGGGAGTCCACTTTTCATGATGAGATGACCATAAAAATACACTTTTGTTCCTGATTATAAAACGTGTCAGAACAAAAGCCAGGTTCTGTAATTTGGCTCCAACACGCACACACTTAAACATACACTCAAAGGCAAAATGCTTAAAATCACACACAGACATCCTGCTGAGTGTAAACATTTCTTCAATCTGTTCTCTCTCTATGTGTGTGTGTGTGTGTGTGTGTGTGTGTGTGGAGGT
Source organism: Acanthurus reversus (assembly GCA_029823135.1). Taxonomy (NCBI): domain Eukaryota; kingdom Metazoa; phylum Chordata; class Actinopteri; order Acanthuriformes; family Acanthuridae; genus Acanthurus; species Acanthurus reversus. The sequence continues at coordinate 8,341,612 of JAPXVT010000018.1, forward strand.
TGGTGTTGGTGTCAGAGGAGCTGTGCAGCACACGATCACTAGATGGCGATCTAGGTTAAAGCAGTGTGCTGCTGTACTTCAGGGCTTGTCAGCAGTCTGCTGTTCTGTGGCAAGTGATCCTCCTCATTGAAGTGTTCACACTCAGAGCTTGTCGAGCTGTATGGAAAAGGATTTGGTTTCACTTTTGCAGGGATTGAGGACTTTCTTACGTGTGCGATGGCTGCATGTGCTGCGCCTGAGAGCGCAGACCAACACAACTCTGAGATTCAGAACAAATTGATCTCCGCAGGTGAGATGAGCCACAGTTCGAACCTGATTCTTAATTAGATAGGATTGTGTTTTGACCCCAGCTGGCCCAATTAGGGTCAGGCAAGAGCAGGCTGACAAATTCAGGTTGGAGTAAAATAAGAAAGAGGAGCAATTATTCAAAAAAAGCAATGAAGAAGTTCTGTTAATTCCAAATAATCCTCACATAACAAGGTTTTTTAGAGTGGGGTTCTTGCTGTAAAAGCTGAGGTGCTGTAATTTATCAGAGAATTTTAAAGTGAAACCTGGATTTTTCTTTCTCAAAACTTCATCACAATAACATAAGTATAAATTATAATAAGAAAGTAGAGCTCTGAGTCACATGTAGAACCACCGTGGTTATAATTAGGTGTGCAAGTGTACAGTGTAAAACCATTAGTGGACACAAAAGCATTTTGATTGGCGCCACAGTGGTGAAATGGAAATCTCATTAGGAAATTGTAGGGAGGAAGGACAGTAAATAGTCTTAAAATGCAAAGAAACAAAAGGCAGCATGCACCATATTTTTTTATTATGTTGTTTAAAAATTTTTAAGGAAACAAAAAAGCTGGATTTAGCTGAAAATAACTGCTTTAGGAGCGTATTCTCAGGCCAAATCTAATTCAGTACACAGAAAAAATGCAAACGTCTTAGAGGCAGATATCTCATTGGTCGTTTTGTACCTCAGTGGGTGAAAATGTCTTCTGAAAATTCACATACCATAACCGTCCACCTTGCAGCTTTACTAGGTTCTTTATTTGAATTCCTTGGAAGGAAATCCAAAAACCGACAGCAATTATAAGATGGCACGAGATATCCCATACTGACCTTCACGGTGACCTCAGTAGACTGAGCTTTATACGGTCATGACCTGCAAAGGATCTCATGAAAGGATCATTTTAAGCTAAACCATGATTGTTTCCGAACCCTAACCAATGTAAACAATTCCTAACCACGGCATCGTTCTATCATGTAGCATCAACCTCCTTCTAGAAAAGTCCTAAACTCAGCAGCCATTTTTGCAGCTGACTCTAAGATGTAAGGCCAGGCTTCTATTTAAACGACTGAGAAGAGAGCTGTGACTCTGTAAAAACTGTAATCAGTCAAATCTGATAAAAACAGCTTTAAAAGTTTGTTGACTCGCCTCAAATTCAGTTGAAAATGTTGCTTTTCCTAAAAATTACACCTCTACTACGCGGTTTCACAACACAGACTTCTTTGACAGCCTCAATCCAGAGTGACAACATGATGGGCAAAGGTGTGCTTCCTGGATTGGCTGTTTCAGATCAGTTGATTGGCTCTTAAGGGGAAGGGGCGGGGCATGTGTCAAACAACTGCCATGTGTCAAACGCTCCCATTGAAAACACTTTATATTGCTGTCTCCTCTCTTAAAATGTCTCTAGTACATGTTTCTATGGATTTAGTGAAAAGATATTCTGACTCTTAACTTCATTAAAGTCCAACTGCAGTCAATAAATCAGTCAATAAAAACGTGTGGATCAACATTAGAAGATAAGCATGCTAGCTGTTTACCTGTGTAGCTAAAGGTGGATGTGGCTACTTAGCTATGCTAATTAGCTAATGCAGATAACATGTTAAGCTCCTCCGTTTCCTCTTGACTTGTGCTCACTGATGTGTTTTTTCCTCCTGTTTTGACTGGAAAAGCATTGTTTTGTTAGCTTGACGGCGGCTAACAACAACAGCTGCATCCTCACAAGCTAATTAGAAGACATGAAAAATGTGCTGAAAGCCAAAAAATTGATCAGCTTATATGACGAATGATGCTTGTTGTTTGTCATTGTTATATCTCGTATGATACATTTCACAACGCTTATATTTACTCTTTAAAAGCTGCTTTTTTTGCTGGTGTTTTTTTCTTTAATAATTCCACTTAAGGGACCAACAGCAGCTGTTTGGCACTCTCAAGAGCTGGTGTTAAGTTTGTCCTTTCTGGGCTCCAGTGGAAGAGGACCTGCCCCCTTTTTAAAGATTTAAAAGACTCATTGTAAGGTAACAAAACCACAACAACTCTTATTTTAGGGTGATTATACACAGTTTTTTCTGAAATAATCTTAAAAAATGCTCTGCTCCGCTGCTAGTATCTAATTATATTAAGTTAAATACAAGTTTTAAAGTGTAGCTCAAATACTTTGCAGTAATGTTTTATGTGCAAAACTGAAAAAGAGACATAGAACCAAGAGGGAGACTTAAAGAAAAGAAAACAATCTTTAAGGCCAGAGAATCAAAGCGCCTTTATTTGCATAACCTGCATGCAAGCATTTACAACACACACACGTATACATCCCATCACTGTAGTATCTCATCACCTCTGTCTCCGCCTCTTTCCAATCTCCCTTGCCTTCTTTACATCAACTCTATTTTTTTCATCCTTTTCTTGTATTTTCTCCTCTCTCCTCCTGCTCTCTACCTATGCAAGTTGTCATTCTCTCACCATAATAGCGCTTCTGTGCCTTCATGTTGCTGGTTGTTTGCTTGAAACGTAATCTGCAGATGTAACAGAGGAAGAAATTGAGTCTAACAAATGGCTTGAAAGGCTCACGCGGCATATCAAGCCCAAACCAACAAAGGCAGACAAAACGCCCGTCTTTTTTCCTCCCCTCAACATCTGAAGTTGATATTTTCAACAGAATAGAGCGCGGCTGACGTTTCCTGAATAAAGAAACGCTGCGTTCGCAGCTGTTGTGTTGTGTTACGCTGTCATTCTGACTTGAATGGGAAAGTTGAGGCCCGTTTGTTTGGTTTAGCTGTTGAGTAGAAATGGTTTGTTTGATTAACATTTTGCTCGCGCATGTCAGTTTCCGCGGCGTCATTTCTATGGGGAATGAAAAGAGCTGCGACTGAGGCTGTGTAAACTGTAGAATATAAGGAGACTTCTATCTAGTAGTAGTCAAATAAAATGGCTTTCTGGTAACAATAGGCACATAAAATCTATGTGAAATCAGCCTAACAGCAACTATGATTATGGTCATTACTGCTCACCATGACCCACACATTACGGGAAATTACCTTAATCTGTCAGTGCCTGTGTGGACCATAGGCTCTGCTGCTGCCGGTGTAATCTCTTAGTTTCCCTAATGTGCAGCTCTGGCATTGTTTTTGCCTCCCCAGTTCACAAAAATCACATTACACATCCAGAGAGGAGTGTCCCATTTGGAGAGCCGTACTGCTAGCTTACAGCTTAGGCAGGTGCTACCTCCAATCGCTTGTAATGCACCATAATGGGCCTGTTTCATGGCAGGAAATGTAAGTTGTTAAGTGTTAAGGAATGGATATCCTGCTGTGTGTTACAGCGTGTGAAACACTGTGAAATGAATCCGTGAAAATATGGTTTAATGGCTCCAAACTTCCTTTTTAGCTACCATAGAATAACAAAAGCCTAATAGTGACATCATAACGTTATGCTCCAGCTTGCCTCTTGCTGTTTCACTGCCATATATCAAACTGCTGGGTTTTTTTTGTTTTTTTTACAGACACTTCTGTTTAAAAGTATCACTTTTCTCTTTCTCAACACAAGCTTTTGAAATGTCACTATCTATATATTTACCTTTTCCCTCACCTGTCGCAAATTCACACAGTTTTCTCCTTCCCTCTTGCTCCTGATTAATTAGCTGCATTGTTAATAGCGAGCGGCGTCACGTGCCGCACGAGCCGGCGCTGTTGTTGAAGTTTTCGAACTCTGTCGTTAACAAGCTGATTATACTTTGTTTATCTTTCTTCTTTCTCTCTCTTTGTTTTTTTTTTCCAGTCAGGGTGTGATGTTTTATTTGCCTTGTGGGAGCTCTTCTTCTCACCTGTTTGTGTGCACACGTGATTAAAGCTGAAAATAAGGGATGATGAACACAAAACCTGCAATGTGGAATCCAAAAAGTGGCAGATATTGTCTTTCTTAAAGGGTTGGATGGAGATAGCAGTTCAAATAGCTTAGAACCTGTTTTTGCTGCTGCATGGAACTCATTGGATGGTTTGTTTGGGCATTATTAATGCAAGGGCCTGTTGTGACTAAGTGAAATTGTTTTCATCATGGATCTGTCATACCATAGCCGGCTGCTGGTAGCCTAAAGCCTGGCACACACTGAAAGATTTGATTTTTCACTTTTTGCTTTGTGTTCATCATCGAAGACATGGATTTGTTTGCTGTGCTTCCGTCTTTAGTCAGCTTGTGTCCTGATTGGCTATCGTTTCATTCCATATGACAATCCACACAGTGTGTGCTCGGCCGTCCTCAGTGTTCCAATCCTAAATAATACACGGGTTTAGTATTTAAGATTTTAAATCAGGGCGGCCCCTATCGCCTTCTGAGCAGATTGGGGACGGTAAAAACATTCTGAACACAACGCGCACCACAGGAAAACCTGGCAAGATTATCTTTACATCCATCAGATAATTGGGCCTTTGCTGACTTCGGTCGAAAGTGGAGAATTGGGCCCAGAATTGGCCTGTACCCCGCTTTAGTTAACATCTTTGATCCAGTCATGCCATTTTAACAAGGCTGCAAAAGGTACCAGGATAAAGTACTTAAATATTTTACTGTAATGCTGAAGCACCACACCGTCCTACAGAAACACTATCATACATTTTTTGATGCTGAAACTTGCAAACAGGGTGCCACATGTACAAAGGCTGTGTCCTTGGTGCAGCGGCCCCGAGTGTCAGCACACTGTGGCCCTTTGCTGTATGTCATTCCCTCCCACTTTTCTGTCCAACCCTTCACCTGTCCGATTAAAACAAGCACAAACAGGAAGCAAAATACTAAGTACTTGTTTGAGTGTTAAATCTTTTCTTAAGTGTATATTTGGATTTGGAAGAAATAAAAATTACTGTCTGCAAAGATTCCTCCCACAGGAGTCTATGACAAATGGTTAGAGTTATGGAAGGGGGTGGGGCTAATGTGTAGGGGCGGGGCAAGCCATGACCAATGAAAGTGTGTGTGTGTGTTTTTCTACAAAGTTTGGACATGTTATGTGAATCCATTCAGAAGTTATGTACCTTTTTGTTACAGGCCACTCCCACTGCCACGCCCCCTTCTTACCAGCCCTGAAGAGTTCATCAGCTGTCCGACCTTTCCATTAAATCATGTGCAGGTCTGCAGATCCATTCTGAAGTTATACATCTTTTTGCAGCAGGCCCCTCCCATTACCACGGCCACTTTTTGACATGAACACAACACACACTTTCACACGCAAACACACATGACCTCGATGCCAAATTTCAGTCTCCTAGAGCAAAACTGTGGTGGCCAAAGAGTGGGGAAGTATTTGTGGACCGACTAACCGTCCAAATGACCAACAGAGCGACCTATGGTCACAGAAGAAGACTCGAAAAATCTCTAAAAACAAAATTTACAACCACGCATCCATTAGCATTAAAATATACTCAAAGTACCCAAAGTGAAACACTCTTTGTGGAGTAGCCTACAGTCTGTTAAATAGTACTGGTAATGGATTAAAGAGTACAATTTTACCTCTGAAATGAAGTATAAGTTGGCATAAAATGGAAATACTCCATTAAAGTACAAGTAATTTAAATTTGTACCTAAGTGCAGTACGTGAGTACTTTCAGGAATGAATTTCTTGCTTCGTAAAACAATGTGATCATGTAAAGTTAATGTTGCATTGTTTTATAATTTAATGCCATTAGGACTTAAAAAGTGTTTGACTTCAGTTCAGATTGTTCATATATTGTGATTTTATGATACTCCCCCTGCATTTACAGCATGTTAGCAGTTGTTTAAATAATAAGTTTCAGAGCCGTCAGTTTTTTTCCCGTCTGTTAACATTTTGGTGAGCTGCTCCTTTGACCCGTGAATTTCAATGGGCAGGATGGAGGATGCAGAGCGCAGCCTTTAAGGACCGGCTGACTGTGAATCAAGCCAAGTCTTAAAGGGTTCACTTAAAGCAACAGCTGGAACAGTGCTGGCTCTCTCGCTGGCAAGGGAGCAACACAATAACACTTTAAAAAATTAGAAATATCTTACAGAGGGAAGCCGGGCATTGTAATAAGTCTTGGGGCCTGGAAAGTGACCAGTGTATTCTTTTAAATATGCAGAAATATTCAATGAGATACAAGGTGGTTGCTGCAGCTTTTAAAGAAACAAAGTGACTCACCTGCTAATATTTGCTCTTTAAAAGGTCTCCTGCCATTCTCTGCATGATAAATCACACTCTAAAGCTTATTGTAAGGCATTATAAATTACTGCTTTCATTTATTTCTTTTCCAATACTGAGAAAATGTAATAGCATCACAGTGGAGTCATGCTAATAGGAGGTATATATTTTGTTATCCACTGTTTCCCTCCACTCTGCCATCATGGATCAATAAAACTCACAGTCTGATTTAGTTGAAGTTTACACTTCTTCCCTCATACAGGAGGATCATGTTTAGCTCCGACAGTGCACCTTGTTTCCTTATCAAATACGCAACAATCTGTAAAATGGCTTTGAGGTGACCCTCCCTTCATGCCCTCAGGCCTCCTTTGACCACTTTCCCCCCTGCCCGTGACACAGCGTGCACGGTGGGGATCCGCCGCGGCCCTCCTCTCCTCATTAACCTCGTCTAATTAGATGGCAGGGAAGTCCATTGTTCGCCCTAATGAAGCCTCAATGGAAAGACAGGGCCTCGGCTGGCTCTTCTGACACTGCTGTGAAATTACAATCCCTTTTTCCTCGCCATCCCTTTCTCCTTCCCCTCCACCAGCGTGATACCCCCTCCCCCTTTTCTTCTTCTTCTTCTTCTTCTTTCTGTTGGGTTTTCCTTGAAAGTTTGAGGTTGTCTGTCAGAAAGACAGAGAGGCAGAGGCAGAAACAGAGCAGTGAGCGAGGCAGATAATCCGCATGATAGCCCCACACACATTCCCATACTGCTAATTTTGCTCCAACAGCAGAGCCAAGGGTAGCATTAGCTCTGCTTAGCGCCCCCAGTATGGATCCCATCCACTAATTACTTGAGCTGCCGTGGTTCGCTGAGATTTAAGTACCACCTCAATACCATTATCTTCCATCCCTACAGCTAGCCCCTGTCGCCGGGGCCCTTTGTAGTGGAGGAGCGGAGGCTGCAGGGTTATTGATACAGGCCTCCCTTGCAGATAAGATCCACAGTGGTCTGAAGGAGGAACGCTGCTGTACCATATGGATCTTAGGGGAAGTGAATGGACTTGGATCAGAGCTGCAAGGAGAAACAAAGAGCGCTGAAGGGCTGAGGGAGTGTGTGCACACACCTATGTGCGAAAAATCAAAGGCGCGACAGGAGTGCAAGGTGGTGACTTGGGGGTTAAAATTGGATGGGGTATTATTCGCCCTCCAGTATTTCTTTTTTTTGCTTTTTTGGTTCTTTTTTTTTGGAGGTGGGGGTTTCGCTCTCTGCTCACCCCAGAGCGACTAATTACAATTCACATGTCACACACTCCACACATAATAAGAGTTAGGAAACAGAATTAGAATATTCCAAAGGCCTGCAGGGGGTGTCATCTCGGGAGAAAGAGGGGAAAGTGTGTCTCTTTTTGCAGGAACGGAGTTGGGGGAGAGAATAGACTCTGCATGTGTTTATGTGCCAATGCATGTGGCATGTGCGTGGTGGTGGCGTTTGCAAGAGAGAGGTGGGTGAGTGGGTGGCTCGGGGGCAGAGAGGGTGGGGGGAGGCGACGGAGGGAGTGCGAAAAATCTACAACGCTCCCACGCTGTGCTTTCCTGCCTGATGCCGTCCCGCCGCTACGCCCGCCACCACTCGCTCTTCACACGTCGGGTGTCGCCTGCTTGGCACGGCTGCCTGTTAGGGTGATGGAGGGATGGTTGTGCTGGTGGAGTTTTCAGGGGAGGTGGAGGGCAATTGAGTGACATCTGCTCCGCTGAGACGGGGGGCAGGCTGGCTCCTGGCATCAGCGGCTGCAGTGTCAGAGGCATTGGCACGAGGCTGGCTGGGTACAGCAGGGGCGGCGGCGCCGGCAGCAGGCGGTGGATGGCCTTAACGGAGAACCGTTTGCTCAAACAGCATGACATCTCCTGGAATGAAAGCACCCACATGCACACACAAAATACACACTCCTGGCAACACACACACCCCTCTATGCCTCCATGCACAAACTGGCACTCCGCCCTCCTTCTCCTGCTCCATCACCTCCCTCTACTTGACTATTTCTCACCTCACTCCTCAGGTTTCCTCAAAGCCGCCATGTCCGGCACAGAATTGCCATTCAAAGGCGTTTTTTCATCTGCAGTCGACTAACGTGGACAGTGTCAGCTCGACACCGAGGTTCATTTATGTTGCCAATTACTTCCCTCGCCGCCCGGTCCCTTCCATCTCTACCTGTCTTTCCGTCTTTTATCCTCTTTTCTCTTCAGGTTTCTCGCAAACCAAACACCGTTAATGAACCATGAAGCTGACATCTGCAAGATAGCAACAACTACATTAATGTGAGCGGCGGCAACATTCCCAAATCCCTGCCTTGTCACCTGCCGCCTCCCAAAGAGAATACATAAGTAAACGGGACAAGAGGAGGGATGGGAAAGTGGAAGCGTGTTGAAGGAATGAGGCTTAGCAACTAACAATGTTGATAACTAGCTTTTGGTAGCTTTGGTAGCTATTAAAGCTTAGCTATTTTTCTTAGAATATATACAAAAGTTAATAGCAAATAGTAATTTTCCGAGAAGAACAAAAAATTCAGGTAACCTCGAGGTGACAGAAGAGAGAAACCACAAGATGAGTGACGTTTATTAGATTGTATCTAAACGAATCTACCACTCTCCTCTGTCTTTCCCTCAGAAGTTGTTTCCCTCCTCTTTCATATCACCGCTGTTGTCGAGGCACTGTGACGCTGATGCGGTGTAAATTGATTTCCCGGAAGATGTGATGGATGAATAGAGAATGAACATCTTCATCGCTGACCCCAGCGCCGATTGCTTCTCCCCCTGCCCATGCCGATGATTGACAAGGCTGCTAACGAGTGCCGTCGCCGGTCGTGTTATAATTTCGCTGTGTTGAAAACAGCCGAGACTCGGTCCCGAGGTAATGAGCTTCTGGGAAGAGAGGGAGGAGAGAGGAGAGGAGAGGCTCACCCCCGGAGAGGTGAAATAAAAGAGTGGGAGTAAATAAAAAAAAAGAAGGGAGACAAAGCACATGAAAGTAGATTAGAAAGAAGTTGAGGTTATCATCGACTTGAGAGGGGCCGTTTCATTGTTTATCTGCTGTCTTGATGGATGTCTTTCAAGGTGCGGCTCCTTAGCTGCGATGTATTCATTTCTCAATCGCTGAGAGGCAAGAAATTTCAAAAGGCGCCATAAAACGTGATATTTGCATTGAAAGTGTTTGATGTCCGCTGCTGATCGCATATCTGAGCGTGCACGTGTGCGGATACTCAAGCAAAAACTGTGTGCATGTGTGCAAAAGTATGCATTTATGTAAGTGTAAGTGTTTGCATATGCATGTAGCAATGTGCAAGACTCCTGCGCGCCTGCATTAAATTTATTCCTCCACGTTGGGGCTGAGGCCAGGTCTCTCTCTGTTTATTTGGATGATTAGGAGGTGACAATATGTTGCTGATGATCAGGTTTATAATCAGCTTCCATCACAGATTATTCTAACCTTGATTAAAGACCTGCAGTCTCCCTATCATCTCCCAGCTCAGCCTAATAAGATAGGACGACGCTCTGATTAATGCCAGAGAGCGACTAGTCATGACACAAAGGACAGGCCTGCATCACCGCAGGAGGACTCTGGGAAACTGTCACGCATCATACTTTGTTGTCTTTCTGATTTGTCTGCCTGATACAGGACCTTTGTCTTAATTATTTTTCTTTTACAAATTAATCCGTGTGAGACTGATTCAGTTTTCATTACCGCCATAATAAGGACGGCGTTGTTGACGTCTGCCGTGATTAGATATCAAAAGGAACGTTACTGCTGTGCATCCGTGTGCTAAGGCGACCGGCGTCCCTCCCCTTTCAGAATAAGTCATAAACTCGTCAGCAAACTTTCTTTTGTCTTCGCTGACAATCATCAGTGTGACGTGCAAACATGCCTGTGTGTGTGTGTGTGTTTATGCGTGGGTTTGTGCTTTCCTGGCACAGTGTTTGGTTCATTATGCTGCGAGGTGTTGTTGAGGTCCCGGAGGTGTGTAGGAGAGGACTGAATGAATGAGTCGCTCTCACAGGTTGTCAGATGATGAAGGCACTGATCCAGGGTCTCTGGCAATCAACCGGCTGGAGGCCGACGCAGCAGCCTCTGGCCTTTGATTCAGTTCAGCGGTGAACAGCGTGGCCTGGCTTCTCTCTCTCTCTCTCTCTCTCTCTCTGCAGCCCTCCTCCGACAGAGTGGGATCATCTCATACTTTTGGCGAAAACAAACCAGCAGTGTCACACTGAGGAGGAGGTTCAGCGATCCACTATCATTACTGAGCAATAGTTGCTGACTGTTTTTTTTTTTCTCAAATTTCTCTAAAGGTCAATTTTTTATAAACTCACTTATTGACTTTGGGAAGGAGAATTGAATATTTTTGTGAAGGAAAGGTTTGTTTTTTTGCTGAGAAGGTAAATCATACGAAATCTTCCAAAAATTGTTCCCTTTTCAGGATTTCTTGAAGGAAAGGTTTTTACTCAGCTGTTTTGCACCATTATGATGAAATCACCCATTGCAATCAGCCAATCAGAGTCCAGCACTGTCAACTCGAATGTTTTGATTGGGTGCTGGAGACTCTGGGCTGCTCAAACTATCACTGTTTATATGATTGATACAACATGAGTTCATCAGAGTTACAAATACATGATTAAATGAATACATTAGCATGATCTTTTAGAGACATAATAACATAAGTTTGATACACGACGAAGGATTTTTAAAATTGCCTTTCTGTGTTTGATGTCAACAACACATTTGAACCAGGACTTTCCTCTTAAATTCCAAATACACCTTTTTGAATTTCTGTTATTGGAGTTTTGTTAGTTTTTTCAATTGGTTTCACCTCC
>JAPXVT010000018.1:8920766-8936272 GCA_029823135.1 Acanthurus reversus
AGCTAAGCTAATTAGCAATGGACGAGCTCTGTCCGTCTCTTCCTTGTTACTGCACGCACAGTCGAAAGAATGGGATCTATCTTCCTCTCTGAAACTTGGGAGGAAGGCAAATATCAAAAAGACAAAAACGAGCCATTCAGAAGCATATTGTTTGTTCTTCTCCACGACTGCTGTCATGTTGGCCTTTAAATTATTTGAAATTAACACGTGAACACTGACAGACGTACTAATTATAAATGTGTGTTTTCTTTGCACAGGTGTGACTTTAACATGTATAACATTCGCTATGCGGTGGCTCTGTCGAAGCAGAGGGGTATAAAGAGAGCAGCTGAGGGGGGGGAGGAGGAGGAAGAGGAGGAGAATGAAGAGCAATCTGAGGAGATGAGCGAGGCTTCCTTGGAGAGTGAAGACATGATGCTGTAGGCCTCATTCCAGCAACATGGCAGATATGCTAATGTTATTGATGTAATGTTGGACTGTAAATCAAACAGAAATTGTTATGATTGAACACTTCTTTTTTTTTATTAAATACATGTTAACAAAAGAAAAAAGTGCATGTATTCTGTGTTTTCTTTGGCTTGCATTCCTTTCAGTTGAAGTTCCAGAACACACAGGTGATCCAGCTTGTTTTGGCTGATTAGACTTTATTTCAGGACTCTTCTTTTTTTTTTTTTTAACTACTTTTTAGCACCACCTCAACCTGATTTCCTCAATGCTGTGTAATCGTAAGATAAAGTGTTTTTTTTTATTTTTTAAATGTTCCCTCTTTTCTTAAAAGTTAGAATGTAGCCCAAAACACATTCAGCCCTGATGCTACACACTCCGTTACAGCAGGTGGCGGGATGCACGTAGAAACGCTGATTTGCGATCCGCTAGTTCAAAGAGGAGGAGGAAGAAGAACCAAAACTACCATTCCCGGCAGTACTTGCGGCGGCGGAGCGGAAGGGGCGGAGTTTGAGCCAAAATGAGGGAAAATAAGAACATGTCCGAGTCCCCCTCTCAAGCGGGAAAAGAAATACCGGCGAAAAAGCAAAAACTAAGCAGTGACGAGAACAGTAACCCCGATTTATCAGGAGACGAGAATGTAAGCAGTCAACTCGTGTTGTTTCTTCGGCGACAGATGACCCATAAAATGCTTCTAGCGAGTTAGCATCGTGCTAAAGTAGCCGGCCAGCTAAAGTGTTTAGCTAACGTTAGCAGCTTTGTTCATCAGTGCCGGCTAACTGCTCCATTCAAACAGCTGGTGTAATTTAGCTACGATGAAATTAGCTGGTTGCCACTTTATGACGTCTAAAGTACACTACGCACAGATAGTTCCAGATGTTGTCCTGTACATACACACGATACGTTTTCTTTATGCTCAGACTATCATTCACGTGTAACTTAAGGTTAGCATTAGCGCTAGCAGCTTCTGGAAGTTAAGTGAAATGTGGGTGTGTTGGAGAGATATGAAGGGCTTTGAATGTTATAAATACCATAATGAATAATGAGCAACATGGACGGCAAAGAGTATGAGAGCCATCTTGTTCCTGAGTAAATGCTGTTTACCCTCTCTTAGCAGAAATAAGCGACATTAATTGTTAAACAGATTTGTGTAAGATTAGAGACTTCTTTTGGGTGAACATTTTCAGGGCAGTGCGGTTAAAACAGGAAGAGCTGAGCAGTCAGCAGAATGACAGTTTAAAATGTGCAGATATGTAATGTGGATTATGCATTTCCCACGTTATCCTCACTTCTAAGTTTCCTGTTTATGACAGTGTGAAGACAGCTCCAGACACCAGACAAATACTGGTCACAGCTGGTGAAGTAGAGATCAGATGACCTGTATTTCTCCTGATGAGATGTCAAGCAGCTAGACTGACATTCCTGCAAGAGTAATGCTAAACATGGCTACTCATCATCTGTGTCTTCATCAGGATGATGCTGTCAGCGTTGAGAGCGGCACCAATGCAGAGCGCCCGGACACACCCACGAACACTGCCAACGCTCCGGGCAGAAAGAGCTGGGGCAAGGGCAAGTGGAAGTCCAAGAAATGCAGATATTCTTTTAGATGTGTCAACAGTCTGAGGGTGAGTGCAGACGCCGGCCTGAACAAAAATCAAAACAGCACGCATGTTGTTTACTTGTTTCCCTCTGCGTCAAACACACAGCTTGTTAGGCAGAAAAAAGGCGCAGACGCACCAACATTAAAGACCTCGTACCATCGAAGGCCAAATGATTCACTGGTCAAAAGGTTGAACACTCAGCAAAGAGAACAGCCAACAGCCAAACTAGCACAGATTTTTTTGTTGCCTGTATTAGAGGAATTAAGTCTCCATAGCAACAGATGGTGTTAGTCTGTATTTTTCATTTAAAAGGGGAAACATAGTCAAACCATTTCCACTCAGAGCGGATCTTTTCTTAATCGTGCTGATCATTTAGTCTGTCTTCAGTTTCTTTCCTTTACATGCAGCTCTAGTAAATCTCATTACAGTTTTTTCACGTGTGTCATGTGACTTGTGGTCATTCCACTCTCTGAATTTCAGTAATTTAGTGGCATAATTGTTCCTGCAGGAGGACCACGGGCAGCCGCTGTTTGGAGTTCAGTTTAACTGGCACAGCAAGGAAGGAGACCCGCTGGTGTTTGCCACAGTCGGGAGTAACAGGGTAAGTGATGACGGTGGGGGTTTTCTATGTGTTTTATTTCTTCAAAATGACCGTCTCCTGTGTGATAACAGCATTTATAACATCTATATTGCTGCTTTTTGCTGCAGATTGTATGTCTTTTAATTAATTTTAGCTGCTATTTACACATTATTGTGATGGGTCAGAGTTTGATGGAAATGGACATGTTTTGCATTTTAAAAAATTGTTTTTATTTTAATATTTTGTTGCCTTGTGGTATCCATAACTTGTGCTGTCTTTCCTTCACCAGGTAACTCTGTATGAATGTCACTCTCAGGGAGAAATAAGGCTTCTGCAGTCTTATGTGGACGCAGACGTATCCTTTCTTGTTTGAGATGCTTTTTGAACTTTTGCTCCTCCTCATGGCTCATCTTATACAAAGAGACATTATTGACAGGGGGATGAGTTTTTCCAGTAAAGGTGCACAGTGGTCACCAGAAGCTGTTACACATTGCAAACAAATAATGGCTCATCCTTTTTCTGTGCAAAGGTTGGTGTAAAGAACGCTCGGGCAGTAAATGTTTAAAGTTCCTTGACTAAATGTGTGTGTGAAAGGCAGATGAGAACTTCTATACGTGTGCCTGGACCTATGACACCAACACAAGCCATCCGCTGTTGGCTGTCGCCGGGTCACGTGGCATCATTCGAGTAATCAACCACATCACGATGCAGTGTATCAAGGTAAAGATGATCCGTGTCCTCTCAACACGTATGTCAAGCCAGCAGACTTCAGCAGAAATGAAAGTGATTTACCGCGCAGTTCAGTGCTGTAGACTATGTGATATACTTAAAGAAAAAAGCTGTTTAAACCAAAACGCATTTCATTAAACCAAACATGAACAAGCAGGCTGTCAGATGTGGCTGAAGCTCGATGACTGGGAGTCCTTTCTGCCTTGGTTTTGTGTGTTTAGGCCAAATTTTATGTAGCTTTTCCAAATTTAATAATTGTAGCTGACTGCCTACATTTAGTATAGCCTGCCATTATGAGGACTGTTGTTCTTAAAAATGCACTTAACTGCTTATGTGTATCATAAATTATTTGCTAAAAATGACTCCATCTTCAATGATGTTAATTAATGTGATAAATCTCATTTTTATTGCTGTGAATTAATGAAGAAAGATCGCGTCTACAATAAACTTTATTTTCCTAATGCAGCATTATGTAGGTCATGGAAACGCCATCAATGAGCTCAAGTTTCATCCGAGGGATCCAAATCTCCTTCTGTCTGTCAGCAAAGGTGAGTCATCTACATAAACCAGTGAGAAAACAGTAAATAATACCTTTCAAAAGATGAACATACCATGAGACGACGACACAGAAAACTCTGAGGACATTCTGTTAAATATTCTTTTGTGAGGTGAAGACAACAGCAGCATCAATACTGGCTTTGATGTCTTTATTCTTCTGAACTTGTTCCTCAGATCATGCCCTTCGTCTGTGGAATATTCAGACGGACACGTTAGTGGCGATTTTTGGTGGAGTCGAAGGTCATCGAGATGAAGTCCTGAGTGCTGTGAGTGTCTTCAGACAAGCCGTCTGAATATCAGTAAACCTCAAACAGTTCCTGCATTTAAATATGTTTTCTTAAAATCCTGCTGCAGGATTTTGATCTTCTGGGTGAAAAGATTATGTCATGCGGGATGGACCACTCCCTCAAACTCTGGCTAATTAATTCAGAGAGAATGCAGAAAGCCATTCGTGGGTCTTATGAGTACAACCCCTCCAAGACCAACAGGTAAAAAAAACAAAAAAAACACTTTGCACCGCGTCGACTCAACTCGTAGGCGGTCAAATCTTGTGTTTTTAAACTTGTCATGATTTCATCTTTGTTTCTACTCACTGTGTTTTCCTCCTCAGGCCTTTTGTCTCACAGAAAATTCACTTTCCTGACTTCTCAACACGAGACATCCACAGAAACTATGTGGACTGTGTGCGGTGGCTGGGAGATCTGATTCTTTCCAAGGCAAGTCAGCAATGAGTGGCTTCAAAGTCCTCAAGCCTTTTCACTTCTTCTTTTTCAAACTTTATCGAATTGTAATTATAACCTAAATGAGATAAGACATTTTGGTGGTTAATTCCACACACAATAATCCATAATGCTAAAGCAAAAACATTTCTTGTCAAAAATCTAAACTAAAATCTCTCACTTTGTCATTGTGGCTTATTTCAGAAAGAATTAATCGCCGTAAAAGTAAATTGATTAAATTTTAAATAAATTAAGGGCGCACAAAGTGGTTGGAATACTTACTGAAGCTGCTCAAATTGGAAAATTAGGATGAAAATCAAAATATGTCCGATCTTAAAACATCAGTTTCCTAAAATAACAAGTTAAAAACAAATACCGGAAAGAAAACGTCTAATTTTTAAGCTATAATGTTTTAATAGACTAAAACACCGTCGAACACATATGTTATTGATCTTTCCTTTTACTGCAGTCGTGTGAAAACGCCATCGTCTGCTGGAAACCAGGAAAGATGGAGGACGACATCGATCACATCAAACCGAACGAGTCGAATGTGACGATTCTGGGACGCTTTGATTACAGCCAGTGTGACATTTGGTACATGCGCTTCTCCATGGACTTCTGGCAGAAGGTGAGTCATTCATTTTTCATTTTGCACCTCTTGTTTTGTATTTGTTACCTTTTTTTGACTAATTATGGAGCACATGGTTTGACCCTTTAAAGTTACTCATTTGTTGTTCTTGGTTGAGTATTTCACAGCAACAATTATCGCCCTAAAAATGCTGTTTTGATGTGATTCCGTTAGTGATATTTTGTCTTTGATTCACAGATGCTGGCTCTGGGAAACCAGGTGGGGAAGCTTTATGTGTGGGACCTTGAAGTGGAAGACCCCCACAAAGCAAAGTGAGCAAACAGCTTTTATTGTAAATAGTTAAATCCACAGTGACAGCCAGGACACTCCGTCTGTAACTGCTGGTGATTGTCGGTTAAATTCCCTAAAAAAATGAATGCGATTTGGTTTGCACACCAGACTGATGTGAAGTTGAAAGACAACAAATACTACTTTTTGTCCAACTGTAGTTTTAAAGGTATATTCCACCAAAATACAACTTTCTTCCTCACTACTAAATTTAAAGGCTCATTGCAGGTTTACGGCACATTTAAGCTCACTGCAACAGATTGCATTCAGCATGTGTGAATTTTCCCAGGGTGCATCTGTAAAAACAGTCTCCTCTGGTCTCCAGGTGCACCACACTGACCCTCCCCAAATGCACGTCGGCCATCCGGCAGACGAGCTTCAGCCGCGACAGCAGCATTTTGATCGCCGTTTGTGACGACGCTTCGATCTGGCGCTGGGACCGGCAGCGCTGAGCCGCCTCGCATGAAGAGTTTTCGGTTCCCGTCGCTTCCTCGTCCCAAACTGCTGCCCTGATGTACAGATCTACACTGCAAGAAATGTCTGTTTGAACATTTTAGTCTTACGTGTGGTCTTAAAATATGTCATATATTTCCCGAAAGTGAGAAGCTGTGCCAACGTGAGATGATTCCTTTTGTCGCTCTGGCCAAGGAGGATGTTTTCATTTCCTGTTTGTCTGCCAGAAGGATTTGTGTGGAAGAGCAAGAGGTTTCTTAGAAGGTTAAGGAACATTTTAAATCAACAAAACATCAGTGGTGATCTGGATGTATTCCCTCTTTGATGAGCATTGAAAAGGAAGATGAGCTGATGTTTTGAATTTATTGAAAGCTCGTTCTAACAGCATGTTGATGACGGGATGAGGATGGTGGAGGTTAAGTGCCTTCTAGCTTCCTATGCAGACTCATTCATTAGGAGTTACTAAATCAATCAATCACCTCTATTCTCTGCAATCAGGGACATTTTTCTGCAAATTCTCCAGACAAGAGGAATTGTCTGTTCAGTATCTCAGTCAACTGGCAGATTTTCAGACTCAGTTTACGAAAACGAGAAGATGGATTTTATTTTTTGCAGTGTGCCACGTTTTCTATTCATTTGTTCACGCAAAAAAATAAAGATTTTTGTCCTTTTTTCCTGCTGTTTCCTACATTCCTGTGCATCTTTTTTAAAGCCCTCTGTTTGCTTTGATGCTGTTCTCCTCCAACTCCACGCACACACACACAACACAATAAAAAGAATAAAATGTCTTTTGTAAAAATAGACTCGAGTCAGTTTGTGCAGTAACAGATGATTGACAAAAAGTCATGAAATTGTATTTGAGTTCATTTTTATTAGTTTCTTGTTTGTTTTTTAGCAGCTGTTAAAAAAAAAAATCCAAATTATGATGCTTTAATTTTGAAAACTTAGGTTTATTTCCCTGTAATAAAAGCGCTTAATGGAGGAGATGGAAGCTGCTTTTGCCTTTATGGAGTGCTTGTATGTCAGTTTATTTGGACTTGAATAAAGCTTATTTTTCTACAGAAGGCATGATGAGTCTCCGCACCCATTATTTTCTTCAGATGTTCTCACAAACTGCAGTTTAACAGAAAAAAACTTTAACAAGGCGTTAAATGAGCGTCCTGTGAGACTGATGCGCATGTTTTGGAGCGTGTAATTGACTTTTTTTCTGCACTTTCTGCTCCAACATGTAGAAGTCATGTGACTGGAGGCCTTGCCCACCCTCTTCTCTTGAACCCCCCCTTTAATCAAAACCCCCCAACTCCAGCGCGGATCTCAGAAAATGACGTTTGGCCGGATTGCGCACCTGCGCTGCGCCGCGCTCGTCTTATCTCCAGGAAAAACAGGGAGCGCTTCCTCTCTGCGGACTTTTGCCCTCCGGCTGTCATAAGTGGAGAGAGGCCCCACGGCGAAGGATCGGCTCGAGCATGTTGTCGCAAAAGTCGCCAGAAAGTTTGGCCAAGTATGTCTCCAAGTCGTCGCAGGGCGCCAGGGAGGAGATTTGTATGGTTGAATGTGCCTGTGAGCCGGACTGCACCTGTGGCGCTCAATCCGCCGGAGGCTGCAGCTGCGCGCCAGACTTCAAGGTAAGTCCGCGGAGGAGAGAGATCACCTCTGAAGAACTGCAAGGATGTGAGTTCAAAAGTTTCCATTCGCTGCAGTTTGCTTCGATTCGGGCCATTTTTGGGCGCATCAGATCACAAGAAGAAGTAAATGGAAACTTTGCTGCCACATGATAATGATGATGACTCACTGTGGGGTCGGAGAGCCGAGTACAGTACTGTCAGTACTGTCAGTACTGTGCTCAGTTCAGTAGGCCTACTTCCTGCCACAATTCAGAGAGAAATATTTAAGTTGGACTCAAAAAGTCACGATGTTTGTAAAATATGATACAATTTGTCGATTAAACTACAAAACATCATAAAAAGTAATTAAACCTACTTCAACACTGACATACTGCTTACACTCAATGCATCAGTGCTAATAACAATCCAGTAACACGAGTGAAACACTCATGCCAATTTTCTGCATAAGTGCTTTTATTTTACATGTTGACAATTTATGTACTGACGTACTATTTCAGCAGGACTTACAATTTAGTTTTTTGTTTCAGTTGGAAGTATATATGCAAGAGCTGAATTATTCTCTGAGCACTGTTTTGTTAATCAATTATCAGAGAAAAGAAATGTCAGAATTGTCTGGTTTCGGCTTCACAAATGTAAATATTTTCTGATTTCCTTCCATTTCTTCAACATTAAACTACGTATTCGGATTGTTGACTGTTTATTGGGCAAAATTGAGATTTGAGAATGTCAGCTCGACAGCTACCTGACATTTTATTGGTTAATGAACCCATTATTGTGAATGAATCATTTATGATGCATCAGTTGGGTTTAATTTGCTTTAGAGGTTTTATTGCATCCGTTTCCAAAGGGAAATCCATCTCGTTGGAGCTGACTCATACATATGTGCAACCATGTTGGAGGTAAATAAAAGCTAAAAAAAACACAGATTTCTTAAAAGATTTCTGGAGAATTCATGCATCACGTCAGAGCTCCACATTTTTCAGACCATCTGACAAACCTTTTGTTGTCAGGGTGTAACTTAAATCACCAAATACGCTCGTGCATCATCTGTAACTTGTAGCTCATGTTGCTGAATGCTCTTATTGAACTTGCTCTGGACAAAAGCCAAATGAATGTAACGTAATCATGCAAGTCTTTGCATCGAGGAAAGTTTTCTACTTTAGTTTTAAGTCATTTTTCTCATTAAGTTTATGTTGACCCACATTTCCCTTCAAGTGTGAGTCAGCTTCTTTTCTCTGGAGTTTTATTACAGTGGATGGATTTGATTGGTGCAGCAGGTATTAAACCTTATCACCTATTTTTTCATCCTTAATGATTAAATGAAACGTGACAGAAAACAGCAGCAGTGGTGCGATGGTGTGCACACAGCATCCGTGTTTACATCTGATAACAAATTCCAAAAATCCCGTTTAGGAATTTGCAAAGATAACAACAAAGTGCTAAAGTCATACAGGAAACATTAATTAACACTTAACAGTTTTCTTGGCATCTTTTGCTTTTTAAAAGATTGTTAAATATAATATTTTGTGCTTCAAAATCAATAATTTGCAACAATTTTGAGACAAATTAGAACAATTTAATTCCGTCCTGTTAAATGTTTTTTAGATGAGATAAGATTTAACTGTATGGTCATTTCAGTCAGTAAAGACACAATGTAGTTTAGCATCATGTCAACATTAAATTACTGATCTATAGGGTTTTATAGAAAGGAGGAAAGTAAACAGAGCAATTTGCAAAACACTCTGCAGCTAAATGTCAACATGGTATTTGCATTTTGACCTTTAATCACGGGCGTGTTGCTGTGCTTGACTTCCTGTTACCGCTCGTGGCTGTGAAAGATAAAGTAGAGTCAACGTTGTTTACTGTGTGCAGATAAATGTGCAATGATGTCACGAGGATACACTGAGAATGTATGAAACAGGAAGGAAGGTGTGGATGTTTGTTGTTTCTTGGGAATGTTTGTGTTGATGTGCTGCCTGCGTGTGATTTGTTGCACTTTGAACAGTTGAACAGAAGTCAACAGCTCCGTGTTTGCTGACGAACTGCAGCTCAAAGGGCCGCAGAGGAGCAGATCTGTGCTCTTTATATGAGTGTCATATTCAAGGATTAAATCTTCAGGTGATTCATCGTTTATAGTTCCTGCTTGTGTTGCCCCAGTGGCCTAAAGAATGAGGCAGTGACCTCCTTAGCTGGTCGGTCACTGGGTGGATCAGAGTTAATTCACTGCTAATAGTGTAGAAATTTCAAAAAAGGTTCTGTGAGGTGACTTGACTTAAAGCAGAGTCACGTTGGGAAGCTTATCCGAAAGTCAAGTCATGTGATTTTCAGGCCCCGAACCGGCAGCGCTAAGCTTTTCTCTCACGGAGACTCTCTCTCTCTCTCTTTAACATGATTGAAGTAAGGTGGCTAGTCACATTTTAACCATTTAAATTAAAATTAAGTGCAATTTTCTCGGGTAAAACTCAATTTAAAATCAGGTTTTGATGATGAGGAATATGATTGGCAGGAAACAGGTCTGTGTTCAAAGTGGGCCTGATGTGCTGAATCACAAGAGGATTAAAACTCTACTCACGAAGCCGAACTCTGACACGAAAACATTTTGTGAGGATGGATTCACGTGTTTTTTCCTCTCTTTAATTAAGAGTGCTTTTTTTTCCTGTTGGCACATTTTAAGACACCTGAGATCATAACATCATGGATAAGACTTTTGCAGTGAAGATTTCATTTTATTTTATTTCTTGTTTATTCATTTGTGCATCTGGTTAGGTTGTTTAAAATACTGTATGAACTAGCAGCCTTCCAATTATACTTTTAGATCATTTCCAAGCACTTGTTTAAAGAACCTTATTTTTGTCTCAAGATGGAGTCAGTGATGAGAAAACTTTGTCCAAACGTTTACCTGTTTACATGAGGTCATATACACTTAGGAAGTCATGGGATCTAATGCTAAAATTTCAAAATAAAAGTTTAATATGTCTAGGGCTTCGATACTAATATCAATACTGATACATTGACTTCGATACTGGTTCCTGAATGATACTTTTTTCTATACCGATTTTATCTAATCTGTTTTCTCAAAAAGGATTACATCACACATACTTATCTGGTGTTTTTCCCGCAGAACACAAGTGTACAGCCAATCAAAAGTCACTGAAACTAAGGAGATTAACTCCCTTGGTCATTCAAAATCAAATTTCGAAACCTGACATTTTTGGATACTCGATAGTATTGAGGCAGTTCGGTCGGGACCATAAAGGTATTAACGTTCAATACCCAGCCCTAAATATGACCCTGGCAGGCTGTTCCCATGTTATTTCCCTTGAAATGTGAAATTTTAAGACAGTCACAGGGTTTGAAATCACACACCGCGTTGCAGATTGCATTGTGTCTTCTGGTTTTCTACCCTTGACATCATGTCAGCCAACATGGGGTGCACTATTTTTGGGATTTTCTTCCCCGACAGCAGGGAGGTGAGGGAGGAGAGGCTGAAGGACCGTGGAGAGGCTGAATGGCATGAAGTGTGTGCTTGTCGAGATGTTAAATAGCCGTTTGCTCGAGGAATTCATCAGATCCACTCGAATTTCTTGTGCTCAGGAAATGAAAGCAGAGTAGGCCAGCTTGCACTGATGAAGCAGGAAATTAAAAGTGTGTTTAAGGCTTGTGTTGTCTTTGCTGCTGAGCCAACACAGACAACGTGACGCTAAAGACATCTTTGCGCTACAACAGTGTGATTCGATATCAAGAAAGCTGAGAATTATTTTTGTTGTTTTTGTTTTGTTTTTTTTACCCCAAATCAAAGACCCAAAGAAAATGTTATTGACACATGAGAACCAGCCCCCCTCCCTACAAACAGGGAGGCCCTCAGTTCACAGAAGTGAAACATGCTGAATTGATTTCCCTTATCTTTGCAGAAGAATGGCCCTGACATTGAGAGACAAGTCTATGATAACTTGGCCTACGAGTGCGGGAGTCAGAGTGAACTCTACCCTCCGACCAAAACTGCCTCCAGGGCGACCTTCAAGCTCCTGCGACTCAGCTCTGAGCAGCAGGCCCAAGCCATCCAAAGCAGGATCTCCGGCCTGAATGGAGTCATTTCCGCCAGCTTGTCGTCACTCAGCAGCTTGGTCCATGTGTACTATGATGCCTCAGTTATCACAACCAAAGAGATCGCCCTGGAGCTCCAGACGATGGGGTTCGATGCAGAGTCGGCGGTGCGGATCAGGGTGGACGGCATGCGCTGTCAGTCCTGTGTGCAGACCATCGAGGAACAGATTGGGCCTCTACCTGGCGTTTCACACATTCAGGTGTCCCTTCAAGACGCTGCAGCGCTGATTGTGTATCGACCTCTTCTAGTCACACAACAAGAGCTGGGAGACAAGATCGAGGACATGGGCTTTGACGCCACTTTGTTAGCCGATGATCCGCCTGAACAAGTTCTAAGCTACTGGCAGAGGGTCACGTCGAACACGTCAGTCCAGACCGTCACCATCTGGATCGTGGGGATGACCTGCAACTCGTGCGTGCAGTCCATAGAAGGGAGGATCTCTCAGGCGGCAGGAGTGCAGTCCATCGCCGTGTCGCTGAAGGAGGAAAAGGGAATAATAACCTTTGACCCCAGTCTGACGGAGCCGGAGAAGCTCAGGGCAGCTATCGAGGAAATGGGCTTTGACGCGTCACTTGAGGGTAGGAACCAATGAGAAATGTTTACTTACAATAAAATTCTGTTGATTTACTGGATTTTCTCCGGCTGCAAATCAAACAGACTATAACTGTCAAGACCATCACTTAGTTTCCACACTGCCACATGCGTCTACCTTTTAAATATAAAAGGATTAGCAACTGTAGTAAATGCCTGTTTATAGAGATGAAGAGTTAACCTGATGAGCTCAGCACGGGAAGAAAACTGCAGCAACTGATAACCTGAAACAATGAGTGAAGAATAAATAAGTGAACAGAAATAGTGAATTTGTGATTCTAATATTATGTCATGATAAGATCAACAAAACAAAAAAAATAAACAAACTACATATATATATATATACATATATCAACTCTCAAGGTTTTTTATCTTTCCTAAAAATTTAATTTTGCTATGTAACTATGTTATAAATAGAAACTTTAAAAACTGTGTTCATTACCCTCAACTGAAGTGTACAGCATCCTTGTAAGTAAAGCTGATTAACTTCTGACTGATTAAATTCTTTCCCATACAACCTGCACAGCTCTTTGGTGCAGCTCTCTTGCATTCACTGCTACTCTGTTTCCACCGGTTACCGGGGCAACCAGACAAGTAGGTTCTCCGGTGTGGCGTGGAGGGCTCTCATGCCGGCTGCCGCTTTCTTGTAGGATTTAGTGACGAAAACAGCCTGCCAAGACGTGGAATTAACTCGGGCAGATTATGAGGTGATTCTGTCAAGGTCGAGCTTCATTTGGGCTGAAGTTTCTTCTTTTTTTCTTTAAAACAGAGAGAAGTGCAGCTTTTTGTGCCACTGCAGGCTTCTATTTAAGTTAAATACATGCCTTAATTTTAAGGTTTATATGATGTCTTTGTCAGTTATTTTTGTTTTACTAATTGGAATGGAAGTTCACATTCCCACAAAAAGAGCCTTGATATATGTAAAAAACATGGGGCAAACTGTGTATGAGTTTAGTAGTGTCATGGTAATTTTAGTCAATTAAAGCAATAAATTCCTCAGTTTGTGCTATATTGACAGAGAAAGCTGAGTTGTCTGACTTGTCCTGCTCACACAGTCATTTCTGCAGTGCCCACATGTACCAGGATGCATTGCATCACAAAAAAAACAGTACTTTTCGGGTCTCCAAGGTTGTTCTTTGTCGCATCAGAACATCTTGTGTAGTTTTCAATAATGAGAGGTTTTTGATCCACCAGAGCCAGAAAATCCTCTCAAAACAAAGATGGCGCTGGCTCTCCTGGAGTGCAGGGGGAAAGAGAGCATTGAAAAAAAAATTGTTGAGTTTCACATTATGTCCCTAATTCAGATAGATAGAGGTAGGATTGAATATTGGCAGAGCTGCCCTTTAAGTCTGGTTAGCATGCCAAATGAAGTGGCTGCTGCTTTAGTCGGAGCAACTTTCTGCACGCACACATAAAGACGCCCCTTCGTGTTGTGTCAAAACTGTTCTGTTGGTAATTTTGGTCAGTTTCTTTATGTTTTAAGCTAAAAGTCCTGCATCCTGCACCTTTAAGGACAGTGACCCACTAAACAGTTGACCCCTGTCCTTCTGTCTTTAAACATTTTTGGCTCTTGTTCCTGCCTTCATTGACTTTTTTCCTTCTTTTCTTCAGAAACTGCAAAGAGCATCCCGAGGCAGGAAAAGTTCAGGCCTGTTAGTTCTGGACCTTCTGGCCTTTCTGACCTGCGGCCACCCACTAAGACGGCAGTCAGCAATGGCGCTGCATCACAGGCGACCTCTGCGAGCCAGATTAAAGTACAGAAATGCTTCATTTGCGTAATGGGAATGACCTGTGCCTCCTGCGTGGCCAACATTGAGAGGAACCTGCTCAAACACAAGGGTGAGTGAGCTCAAGGGTCATATGTGATATTTGTTGTAGGTAACATATTGAATGACGGTATTTTACTTTGACTTGTAGGAATCATCACAGTCTTGGTGTCTTTAATGGCTGGAAAGGCGGAAGTGAAATATGATTCAGGAGTCATGAATGCTGCAGATGTTACTCAGCTTATTGAAGACTTGGGCTTTGGTGCCAGCCTGATAGAGGACAACGCAGTGGCACAGGGGAAACTCGACCTCAATGTGAGTCTGCACATAATGCACAAGAACATATATCTGTGTTACAGATAATATGCTCTCAATAATAATATATATCCCAAATACCCACAAAAGTTCATGTATTTTCATTAATTTTCACTTGTAGATAACAGGCATGACATGTGCATCATGCGTCTACAACATTGAGTCCAAGCTCAGCAGAACCAAAGGGATCCTTGGGGCCTCAGTTGCCCTGGCAACCAAAAAAGCACAAATCCAGTTTGACCCAGAAGTGCTTGGAGCTCGAGATATAATCAAGATCATCCAGGTAATGATCGCTTTCTGTTCCTCTTCACCTCCTCTCCTGTAATTTTTTTTTTAAACTGCAAAATAAAATCTGGTTGCATTTGTCTTTCCAGAGCCTTGGTTTCGAGGCCAGTCTGGCCAAATCTGTTTTCAAGAACAACCTCGATCATGCAGAAGAGATTCGACAGCAAGTATCTCGTTTAAAAATTGCTCTCATCATCAGAACGCGTGCACTCTGAAAAGGCTGCGTCATGGCTGGCCTTCATGCTTCCCAGTTATGCTAATTTTTTATCCTAATGTTAATATACTGACCTTGGATGTTATATAAATGTTATATAAAAGCAGATTAGATTAGAAAACTGTCCTGCATTAATCAGAATACGTCATAACTTGAGATTTGCACCAACCCATCAACCTCTGCTCGGATCTGCGGCACACAGCCTCCACACTGCAGCGTGTCTGTAATCTCTTAAAATGTGCCGTCAGCATGTTGTTTTAAGCAGAACAGTGGCCTGCTCATCAGCTGTCAGGCCTGGCCGAGTTCTAGGAAAAGTGATAAAATAAAAATCAATACAAAAGCAACAAACACGAGACAGTGTGAGAAGAAGACAGACATGTTTTTCATTTTCATTATTTAGTGTTTCCTCCCTCTAACTGAACATATTAGTGATTGGAAGAGAATCTCAGTTGAACAGGGATTGTTGTGTACCCCTGCCTTGCAATATTGACCCATTTGAAGTTAAGCACTGTGCTAAGTATAATAGGAATCACCCCAGATGGGACTCGAACCCACAATCCCTGGCTTAGGAGGCCAGTGCCTTATCCATTAGGCCACTGGGGCAC
>JAPXVT010000018.1:9065150-9077567 GCA_029823135.1 Acanthurus reversus
TGCCTCAATAGACTTTCGGCATATTCAACCTGCATTTGAGTGCACTGTGAAGTGTTAAATCAGAGTTTGGCAGTGTCTGCTGTGAAATGCACTAACTTGCGCTAGCATTAGCATTAGCATAGTCACCTCTTTCACAGGTTTTACGGTTTTCCAGTTTACACAGCCAGAAAGAAGGTTGCAGTTTCAAAAGATTAAGGTTTCAGGGGCGCCAGCAAGCTGTTATCATGTAAAAGGAAGGCCAAACTGCAACAACAGTGTTTTGTTTGATGTGAAAAACTTGCGCCGTCTAAGCGGGGCCTCAATCAACATTGTTTTACCCACTCTGATAGTAACTTAACAGACTTTAACTAAATGAAGATCTTCAGTATTATTACTTTAAATATAAATTTTTTTAATGTTTTCCCTTACTTTCTCGCTGAGAGTTGCAGATGGACACCACTCTCATCTCTTTCAGTAAATACAGCAGGCAGCTGGTTAGCTTAGTGCATCATTCTTTCCAGGAAACTTTTAGGGAATCACTCTGTGTAAATGGACCCGTGAAATAAAGCGAAACCAAACGATCAGTTGCCATCTTAAAAAGCTGCATTGCACTGAGGGCAGTGCTCCTTTACAATCAGTGTTGATTAAGTTAAAAAATAAAGTTTAAAAAGGAGTGTTAGAGGAACCACAATGATAACATAAAGATAGGAATATCAAAGACTTTGTCTAAAAGACGGTATAAAACGGATACATTGTGTGCTGTGTAATATTAGAGGCACCTGATGTTGAGAAGCAATCACTCCATAGATGACAAAAGACAGACAGACAGACAGATCGACTCTGACTTCATGAAAAACAAATCCATGCCTCAATCATTAGATACTGTTTCACCCAAAACACTCAGGAGTGACGCCGGTCTACACTTGATTTGGCCAAATTCATCCCGCCGTGTGCTTGATTGCATTATTGTCATTCAAATAGCGCCATTTGCATGAGACCCTTTTGTTTTTTCTGTCATCACCAGTAGCTGACGGTTTTCTTGGCATCCTTGAAAAATCCTCCTCGTGTCGGGCTCAGACGCCTCCGCCGCTTCGGTCCACCGTCACCGGGCCTCTCTTATCCAGAGTTTCCTCCGCAGCTTTCATGAGAATGGCCAGACGGCTGCCCGACACTTGTCCTTTCTTCACCGCGCTCATCAGCTAAACAGGAAACAGCAGAGAAATTAGTGAAGTGTCTGTGAGGGCATCAAACCACGCCGAGGTCATACGACGATGACAAAACCCACACTGAAAGGCTTCAGAGCCGTCCGATCACCTTCACATCCCGGACTTACAGAGGTAGGAAATGAAACCAACACCAGTTGTATTCTTCATGCGTTAAAGCTGAACCAGGACGATGCAGTTTGGCCAAGTATGAGCCAGTGATGCTGAAAAAAACAGCTGCATCCTTTAATATTCCAAAGCTGTTTCTGTTGTTCACAAGCAGAAAAAGATTCGAGCTGTTTTCATTTTAACCTGTTGAGTTTAGTTCGCTAAAAGCATCTAAAGATGTGACAGATTCTTTATGAAAAAGTTGTATTCTACATTTTTCTTATTGTCAACTAAACCAATTAAATGTACAATATTTGCTATATTAGAATTGTCAACAGTAATTGTCAACAGTTGGTTGATCCATGCTTTTTGGGACTTTAGCAAAATTCAGAAGACTTGATTTGACAGAGAACAGGGGTTATCAGCGATATTTGGGTTAAAGTTTAACTAATTCCTCAATTTGTACATTCCAGGATGTGTCAGGGGATACAGTCAGGTATCCTCGAAGTTGGGTTAAATTGATACTTAAACACTGGAAATCCAAATACCCTCAAACATTGCTACAGTGAAAAAACAAGAAATGTACCATTATTTGAGCATGGAGAAGATATTAGCTACTGAAAAGAATAAGTCAACTCAATTTGAAATTATACAGAGAGGTGTTATAGCATTGAGGTATTAGGGTTAATTTTGTTTTTGTTTATTCTTCTTCTTACTTTCTTCTCTATATATATCTTTTTTTCTTGCTTTTTCTTTTTCTTCCACAAAAATCACAAGCCTGCCAGTCATAGTGTTTCAGTAGAAAAGTCAGAATTTAATTAAATTATTTTGTCATTTATTTGTCTGAAAGGTGGAATCGGGGTTGATGAAACTTGAAGATGCTGGGGTTGAGCTTGTTTGTTTGTGTATTGTGAGTGTTTTCCTTTTGTTTGTTTTGTTCTGTCGGTCTTTTCTTATTCCTTTTTCATGCTGTGGGAATGTGTTTTGTGTTTGTGTGGTCTAATGTAAATAAAATCTTCTTAAAAAAAAAGAACTGTCAACAGTAAGAAAAATCTATGAAATGGCTGCACTTGTCCTTTGTTCATTGGTGTATGAAGTTTCCTGGTGCAGCTTTAACACATTTTGGATGCTTTTTAGTGTTTTTCCCTCCAGCCACAGTCCTCTTTGTTCACCAGAGGACTTAAAGTTTCCGTGCATTTTTTTTTTTTTTGTTAGTCACTACGTAAACATGCACAAAATATTCCAGCTTGCCTTTATTCCAGAAGACTACTGTATATTCCTACTAGTCGGTCTACATGGCTGATGAATATGAATATTACACTAAAATTCCCTTCCATTAATAACGAACACATTCTCTCTCTTCAGTTCGTCCCTTCAGGTGTGGTTGGGACTCGTAGCGTAGCCACAAAGCTAACATCGCTGTGGTTTTATGTGCTTCAGTGTTACCTCTGCCTCTCCGTCACTCGGTGGGTCTTCTCGAGCGACACACACACACATGCAGAGCAGAGATCCACAGAGGACAGAATGAAGCTCTGAATTCACAAAAAAAATCTGCCAATGCAGCCCGCAGGTCTGTGCAGAGGTGTGGGCGTGTTTACGAAACAACCATACTATAATGATTTCTTTATCTGAGTCACATCTTTGTTTCTTCCAGCCCTGCTCGCTCTCCTCATTCACTCTGATGCTCTCTGGTTGAACTAAGGAGTGCTGCTTGTTTACAAAAAGTCAACGTGTTTCTCCTTACAAACAGAAATTCGGACTTCTCTCCTCAGCATGCATCCACCTGAGCTTTGCAACCTGTTACCTAGCAACACACACAACTGGCAGTAAACAGCAAGCAACCCATCTCATGCTTGAATGTTCTTTACACATCAAAAGATGAGGCCTTATTCAGCATATCTACACAGAATATGCTGCTTGTGTGACCCATAATAGTGGAATGTTAGTGTGCATGTGAACGTAGTGATTGTGAGTAGAGGCCAGTTTCAGGTCAGTCACACAGGGCTCCCGAGTGTCTGTTTCCTTATCAGTGCTGCTAAGTACACTACCTGTTTGTTGTCCCTAAGTCATCCACGTGCAGGTCAGGAATACACACAAGCAGAAACAGTCATTCAGCATCATAATTCACATGACATGCATGATTAAACACTGAACTCAGACAGGGTGACGCAGACTTTGTCACCTGGCAAATAAAAGATATTTAGTCTCTCAGCTGATTTATCTTCCAGCTTTCAGCTTACGGAGGAACCGGCACACTAATGAAGACTAAATCATCCGCCGCCGTCTCTCCTGTAATGACCCTTTCTGGACTCAAAGTGAGAAAGTAATTTAGCGGCGGATGGACTCAGGAGCTCCGGACACACTTCAGGCCTCATTACACAGAGACTCTCTCTCTTAATTGGCTCCATCTAGTCGAGCTTCACACCTTCTGTTTGCAGGGACGGATGCTCGGTCTCCTCACAGCTCAGGTGGACAGCCATCTTTTTTTAACTATAAGGTCATTTGTGGTGCCCCTTTAGTGTATGTTACATCATGTATGCGGACGCATATGTTGTTATACTAATACTTAAAATGAAAAAAAAAAAAAAACTATTTACATGTATGTTTAGACCTATAAATGCCTAACTGAGTGCTTATATTTGATTTATGCACTAAGTTGGGACACGTAAGAATAAAAAGAGAATATAAAAATTCCTTTAAGCCAAAACTTGTAATAATTTCTGGAGATTTTAAAGCTGCAAGAAAAAAAGAAATCTCAGGAGAAAAAAATTAAACAAAAAGGGGGAAAGAAGGGCAAAATATTCGTGTAAATGACTGTGTTCCCCTGAGTGTTGATTATCCAGCCTTCATGTCCTCAGTCTTCCTGTTTGTTCTGCAGACACCGACAGAGGTGTGAGGCATTAATGGCTCCTCTCATCAGCCTCACACCCACACCACCGTGCATACGGACACTCACATAATTAAAATGTCTGCCTGCAAAGGTCTTTTCCCATTTTCTTTTAACAGGTGCAAGAATTTTCCAGCTAAGTAAGAATATTTGTTTGAGCTTCCCTAAAATCTAATTTGATTTCTCTGCGTTAATTACCGATTAACCGATCGATTTTTTCGCAGCTAAAATTCAATTATTATTTTTTTTTTAAATGCATTTCTGAAATTTGGAGTGATTATTGCAGAGAACACAACTGGTATTTACAAAAAACTTGCAGTAACAGCGTAATACTCATTTCATGGGTGCACTACCATGACAGAAAAATAATAAATACTTTCTTCTTACCGCGTCACACATAAAAATAAATTTCATTAGTGTTAAGATGCACGACAGCAGGTTTGCAGTGAAACATCAGCTGAAATGATCAGTGATCATGTCGTCGTGTCGTGCTTCCCTCTGCTCTTTGAACACTGTTCACATGTTACGCACCTGCATGAATTCATCCAGTTCAACTTGTCCGTTCTTGTTGAGGTCCACCTCATTAAGGATTTCATGGAGCGCGTTTTCATCAATTTGGACATTGATGCTCTGCGGAGACGAAGACAAGGCGGGATCAATAACATGTAATGAAGACAAGTGAGTGAAGACGAGAGGCGGAAACAAAGTGAGGGAGAAAGACGACTCACTTCCAAAACTTGCTGCACGTCAACAGTGGTGATGAATCCTTTGCTCTCTTTGTCGAACTTATGGAAACGTTTCTTGTACCTGAAACACACCCGAGCACTTATTCGGTCTGTCACTTCTTTTTATTAAAGAAAACAGACTAAATAACAAAAAGTCTTTCTTTGGTGTCTTTATAATTAATAATTTGCCTTTAATAGTCATTTAGTTTCAGTCGTCGTGAATACAGACATGCACTGACACCAAATTAGACAATGAAGCCTCCTCGTTCAGTCTGTAACTGAAGGACTTTTTAGGTGGTTTTTAGGTAATGAGACGTCTGTTCACACATGAAAATCAAACTAAATTCATTCTCATATAAATATGCAGTAAGTACCTGACTACTTCCTGGTAGTCCAGGTTGATCTCTGACGTCTTTGTCAGCTGCTCGGAGCGAGACCTGTAGCCCATCTCCTGGTACAAAAACTTCCTGGCAGCGTCGAGCTCCGCCTGCATCAGACACGAAGAGATGTGAGTGTTGTGATGCTGCAGACTTTGGTCAGCTTAACCTCTAATGTTCACATGCGTTCTCTCTTTGATTATATAAAATAAACCCTTGAGCGCTTCTACAGTAAAGGTTAAGATTAATCCAACGTGCGTCAGCACAGGCAAGAAATTCTGCAGTGGCCCTGAAGTGCTAATTACAATCGCAAAATGAAAACACAACTGCAAACAGAAAAAACACAACAACAAATAGATGAAAAAAAGTGACAAAAATAGAAAACACAACTGCAAGAAGAAAAAGAAAAATAACAGATGAAATAGAACCACAAAAAGAAAAGAAAAAGAGAAAAAACACAATTTTTTCAGTTCTTTTTTTCTTTTTGTTGTTGTGTTTCATCTATTTGTTGTTGTGTTTTTTTTTTCTTTTTGGGGGTGTGTTTTCTCTTTTTGCTGTTGCATTTCATCCATTTGTTGTTTTGTTTGTCTTTTTGCGGATGTGTTTTTCCATTCACAGTTGTGTTTTTGTTTTGCTGTCATGATTTCCTATTTGTGGTCATAAGTAGATAACATCTTGAAATGTCTTGTTTTGTTCAACTAACAGCACCCAAACCCAAAAAACATTTTTCCCTCTTATTTTTTCTCATATATGACAAAGAAAAGCAGCAAGCCGTCTCATTTAAGTAAATAGGAAATCATTATTTTTCACAGTTTATAAGCTATTACAGATGTAGTTTTGTGGTTAGGTTTTTAAACTTCTCTCCTTATTAAAACTTAGTATTATTATATGTTATGTGACATACTTTAAGATCTCTCAAGTAGACTAATAAAAGCCTTTCTGTTTGGCATTAGCAGGTTTTCTCAAGACAAAACATAAAAGATAACTGCGGCTCATTTTTCAGGCAAGTGACAGATTATGAACCAAGCAACATTTGACTGAAAACAAGGATTTGTAAATGTCTTCAGCACACAGACGTCACATATCTCACTTACATGGCTCCCTGAGCTCTTTTACAAAAACAGCTTAAATAGTTGAGAGTTCAGCTTTCATGCACATGTAACTGCACACATATCACTTCATCTCTTTCACACACAAACAGAGCTTCAGCTCTGAAGGGACACAGGGTGTGGACCTTCCCATTGTCTCCTGATCTGCCATGACTTCAAAAACACACCAGGGATTAAAGCAGGACGCACAACAGAGCAGATTTTTCTGGGGCAACGAAAGATATTACACAATCCACTGACATAAAGGGGTGAAACTTCACAAAATCCTTCGCTTGTGACTGAAAAAGTGCATCTATCATCTTTTTGGCAGATTAACTGTTCAAATCGTACCGTCCTCCGCTCCTGACTCCAGTCCAGCTCTTTGCCCATGATCTGCACGATGCGTGGGAGCGCTTCATCAGCCGCCTGCACGTTCAGGAAGCCCAGGCGTGTTCGTCGGGCGATGACATCGATGGCTGTGCAGGCGTACTCTTTAATGGCATACAGCACCTGAGAGAGAAAACACGCGTAAGGCTTCACCTGGGCCAACTGAGCCTTGAGACTGTTAGTTACATGCATGAAATCCCGCTTTACCTCGGCCTCTATGTAAGGGAATTCTGACACCAGTCTTTTCCCCACGATCGGCCATCGTTGCCCAGTGACCTGAGCTATCTTGGCCACATCGAACGCTTTTCCTCCGTACGTTGCGGTTAGATGCTGAGCAACCTGCACCGAAGAAAAACACACCAAATAAGAAATAAAGAGAAAGACAGGCACATTTTCTAGAGGAGGGAAACTTTAATAATTTATTTGAAGTTATCTAATGTTCATATTCACACGCCTTCACTTTTCTGCTTTTCCGAACTTTCAGCCTCAGGTTGAACAGTGTAGACTGCAGCCGCTGGTGTCCACATGATCGACTTCCCCTCCTCAGAGTTAAGCGATAAGCGTTAGCGCCACTTCGTCGATGAGGTGTCACATGTTTACAGAACACAAGAGGGGCTGTTTGCTATTCAGATCGCTGGCCTGCCGATCATGTGAAAGGGCAAACGCTGTCCAAATATCAACAGTGACCTTTTAGGAATATTCCAGAGCTGCTGTAGAACGCCTCTAATGAGGAGTAAGTATACTGTAGGCACCAAGAGCACAGGTACTTTTTCTTCATGAAACAATGTTCTACTGGATAAAATGAAAACTTGCAGCCTAATTATTGGAAAGACGGCGTGTAGCTGATGTAAATCAATGTGGCCTTACTTAATGCCATTGATAAGTTGTACAGCATACAGTGCATTTCAACGTGTGTCCAGTCTTTTATGTAGCAGAAATGTCAGCATTGTTACAGCTGCAGCTTTAATGTCAACAGCACCAAAGAAGACAGTCAGAGTGTGTGTGACTTTACAGCTTTGTTTGTAGATGAGTGTGTCTGCTCCTGCGTACAGCAGTTGGCTAAAGGTCTGCTTTCTAATTCTTGACATGTTAAAAATGTTTTAGTGAGTTAAAGAAAGTTTAAAATGTTAGTCTTCTCAAAGTTCAGAAGCGCCTCAGAAGCTCACACTTTTTATCTTTTACAGGAAAGCAAAAATGACAGAGCCCACCTTGCTGGAAAGGCAGAAAATTAAAAAAAACTTCTACTCTTGACTGAGGTGGAAATGACTCCTTTTTTATTTCATCATCTTGTTTTGTCCTCTTCTTCTGTAACAGTTTATTGCCACCTGACTGGGGAATTAGCGCCTGCCAGCTGTTTATCTTCATGTGCTTAACTCCTCATGTTTTCATAACAGCAGAGGACGGAAACAAATAAATTTTCTTTGTCTGATTATCTGTAGGTTCTGTTCCAAACTGTGCCACAAGTGTACATGAGTTTGGTACAACTGTGTGATCAAGAGACCAAAACGAAACCTGTGCTGACCACCTGGACATGATTTAGTGACACTGTAAGATACAACTACCTAAAAAAATCCTAAAATAGTGTTTTAAATTTAACAATAAGATCGATCTTTCTAAAAGAGAGCAAATACATTAAATGCATGTTTCTTTTAAAAACAATCTGATGTATGTTAACCAGAGGAACTGCTGTACAGATGTTTTACCTCGTTCTCCAGTCCGTAGTCCTGCACCAGGCGGATGTAGAGCGTCGGCGTCCAGCCCTTTGCCCCCTCCAGCATCAGACCCACAGTCTTGCAGGGCTCAGCTGAGAGGCTGTGTGCTTTGATGGCAGCATCCAGAGTCTCCTCAGCCATGGACCTGTAGGTGGTCCACTTCCCACCTGGATACACACAAATTTGGCACCTCAACCTGTTTTAACATTTAGCTTTGACATGACAAGTGAAACCTGGAAGCTGACTGACCAGCGATGGTGACCAGCCCGCTGCTGCTGATGCTGACGATGTGGTTTCTGCAGATGGACTGAGTGTCTTTGGAGTTGGGGTCGGTCACCAGGGGACGGATACCGCTCCACGCCGCCAACACGTCTCCTCGGCGCACTGCAGATGACACAGAAAAACTTTTCAACCTAGATTCTGGTTTCAAGAGTCAGCAATTAATAACTAGCCTGGTAAACCAGACCCATAATTCCCTTTGCAAATAAATTCACTTTATGAAAAGGGTCTGGCCACACTGCACTGGGGATTCTTTGCAGAATTTGAATCCTAGTGGGCGTGGTATCAGGTTAAGTGTAAAACTATTGGAGCAGCCTTAGACCAATCGGCAGTGACACTGACTGTATGACGTATGCTGTGGGCCCGGCTATCTGGTGGAACAGACAGACGAGTGGGAAGGTTAACATTGAATCTCCTTAATAATTACACAAATGCTGCTATATTGTGTTGTGACTGAGATTCTGATCCGACACGTGTTACGGAAAGAGACAATTAGATGTTTTTTGTTTGAAATAAAACTACTCCCGCTGGTCGCTGATTGGTCTTGCCAAAAATTTGTCTCTGTAGTCCCACAGATGGGCCTTGTTAGCAGACTGATTCTCAGTGAAAACTGAGCTGAGCAGAAGGAGGGCGGAGCCAGACTAACTTATAACACTATTAAGATCATGTGCATGTGAATGGATTTTTTTCATCTGTCCTTCAAAGAGATACGACCCATGTATTAATGCTTAACAACATGGTTGTTCTGGGCATCTTGGAGCAATGATTCTAATATTATGGGTATTACAGTCCTGAACATCATAACTGTAAATCATATTTTTACATTTTGTTGTTGTCACGTACTTAAGTCATAGTGATTTTTCATCAAATTCACCAAAACTCTTTTTAAGTTTCCCCATTTTTTTGCTGTAATCTCAGCTGTCTGAAAACTTTTAAATCTTCACTCTTATCTAACCACATGAAGCGAACCACATGACATGTTGTGGAGACAGGCTCTGCTCCGAGGCTGGATTTTCAGCTATTTGAATTATTACAAATGTAAATGGGTTTTTAGATGAAGGTTTCTCACTTCTGGAAATTCCAGTTTTGCCTCAGCTCTTTAAAGACACAATCACACTGTTTGATCAGAAACAAGAGGAGTCAAAGCTAACTAAAAATTTTAACAAGGAAGACAAAACTAAACATGAGCGTCATACCTTCTACGTCGGGGTTGAGGTAGTTGCGGACCTCCCTCAGGATGAAGTTGATGTCGTCCTCTCCTGGGATAGGGTGGGCTGTGACGTTGGTAGGTGTGTCCGTCGTCCCGGCGATGGTCATTTTCTCCCAGGGCAAGAAAAAGATGACACGTCCATCGCTTGTCGCCGGATCGAGCAGACCCATGTTGTCAGGGCTGTGGGACAGAAGTACAGGAAGAGGGGCTGTTATTATCACAAATAAAAGTAATAGAAGTAGCAGTTAAAGTAGCTGGAGTAGAACCACACATAGCACTGCTATTATGTTTAATTTGTTACTATTACCACTATCTAGCATGAGGTAAAGATGTTTTAGAGAAGACAGAGAAACCAGGACAAGCACAAATAAAAGCAGAGAGAAGGAGAAGCAAAAACTGAGGAGCTGGAGAGGAAGAGCAGAGGAGGAAAGACAGACAAATGGAAAAACACAGATATGGGGGAGGAAGAGGAGGTGGAGGGGCAGATAGCGGCTGGAGGAAGACGAGAGTCTGGGAGAAAGAGAATTAGGTGGTTGGCATTTCTGCCGCTGTTCAAAGGGCTCGCGCCCCCTCGGGTTTCGCTCAATAAGCTTTCGCTGAACTTTAAAAACCCCAGACTTCAACAGAACCACTCCACTGCTCTGCTGTGCCTTAACCAGAGGAGATTGTACAGTTCAGGGAGGTACAGGTCAGATAATAGTTTAGCAAGCTTTGAATTTACACATAAGAATGAGAAAAGATTGTTTATGAGTTTATGTGAGCGTGTTGTGTGCATTCTGGACCTGTAGTAACCGGGCATGACGATGTGGACGCCAGCGCTGGGCTGGCAGATGTTTGGGGTCTCCTGGTTGTCCATTTTCCGCACTGCATCTGTGAACGGGCCGGTGGCGTTGATCACACACTTCGCCTTCACGTCAAACTCCTGTCCTGTGAGGGCAGAATGATGACATACAAAACTCATCGATACAAGTCTGAGAATGATTTTTTTAAATCAAACAAATGTCTTTTTGCATTAAAGACAAACTGCATGCTTTACCTGTGAGGACGTCCCTGCAGCGGGCGCCACACACCTTCTCCTTGTCGGTCTGTGGGTCCTTTGTCTTCAGCAGGTGAACCACCTCGGTGTAGTTGGCCATGACGGCGCCGTAGCGGGCGGCGGTAAGGCCGATGGCGAGGTTCATGCGGGCATCGTTGTGCTGCCCTGAAGAAGACAGAGAAGAAGAAGAGTTTAAGCCATCGAGCTGGATTTCTGACACAGATTTATTCACAATGTGCACAAAACTTAAAGTGCTGATGAGACAAGTATAAATACTTTAAAGCTGGATGCTGAATCTCTCAACATGAAGAAACAAAACACTTTTTTTTTAAAGTCTGCTGTCTTATTATTTGACATTTTATGCCAGACGCCTCTTTAAATGAGCAAACTAGCAGTGACTAAATGCAAGCTAAACAGGCTAAGTAGTAACACAATAAATATATACATATATAAATATAGGTACATTACTTTTTTTTTTTTTTTTGCCATAGATTTTTTTTGTAAAAACAATGTCAACTCAGTTTTTATTTAAAATGATTTGGATCTTGAACAGTTAAACAGTTCAGGATGATTTTAAATCAGCTTGATTTTGCTGTTTTACTACAATGACAAGTACACAAATCTGTCCTGTTCCATCTAGACATCACTTTTACTTCACATGTATGTATGTTGTTCATTTTGAGCTGCTTTATTTATATGTCGGATTAATCCTAATTCTTTTATTTAGCATAGATACGTAATAATTACATCATTTAGTGGGCTACCTTCAAGTTATCGTTCATCTTTGCAGAAAGCTATTATT
Source organism: Acanthurus reversus (assembly GCA_029823135.1). NCBI lineage: Eukaryota > Metazoa > Chordata > Actinopteri > Acanthuriformes > Acanthuridae > Acanthurus > Acanthurus reversus. Next base: position 9,076,943 of record JAPXVT010000018.1, read on the forward strand.
TTGTTAAATATGTCTTCATGTGAGAGGCAGAGTCTTTATGTGCTGTAAGTCGGCAGACCAACGTTTATCAGGGTAAACTTTCACATTAATTTCTTTACATGGTCAAATTATAAAAACACACATTCAGTTACACGGCAGTGGTGCAGAGTTTGGTCTCAGATGTTGAGCCACGTCAGGAGCTGAAAGACGGCACAGATCACTGATGACTGATTTTGAAAAGAAGAAAAAAAAAAGCCAACAAGCACTTTCATACTCTAAATGCTGTGTTGGTTCTGTGCATGGTAAGTGTTTGTGGTATTAGTGACAGAGGCACTGTAGGAGACATACATGTTGAACCTACAGCAGCGTTTACATCCTGTAACTGTCGTGTCATGTCTCAGAGCTCTCAGGTCATATAAACAAATACACCCACCAGCCGTTTAAAAGCTCTTGTGTTTGCGAGATTAAAAACAGCTTCGGCTGTTGCTGGTGGCAGCAGGAGCAGCCGCGACCAAGACAGCCGGAGAAATAGCTGCTGCTCAGCCGCTCCGACCGTCTACGGCGCTCCTCTGCGCTCCACACCGCCGGGAGAGAAGGTCAGGTTTCGAAATGTCACCGGCGTGATTGTTCCAGACGGCATAATTGG
>JAPXVT010000018.1:9206989-9218549 GCA_029823135.1 Acanthurus reversus
AAAAGAAATGACAGAGGAAAAAAGAAAAGGGACAAGAAGAAGAAAAAAAGAGGACGGAAAGCAGAGAAGGAGAGGGGGAGGAGAGAGAGAGGCAGACAGAGAGAGAGAGAGAGAGAGAGACGCCCCCCTCCAGGCAACTGGCTGGAGGTAAACATGTGTGGGTGTGATAATTACAGGTGCATTGTGGGATTTGTGGGAACAGCGATATAATGAGCTGTCGGGAGTGGGTGAGGGAGGAAAGGGATGAAAATGAGATGAGGCCCTGAGGAGAAGTAAGAGCCTGAATAATGATGCATCTTTTTTCTCCCTTCTTCCTCCCTCTGTGTTTGAGAAGTCAAAGCAGAAAAAAAACTGAGATGAAAAAAAAAGTGACAGCTGCCATGGCTGGGTGTTGAAAATCAGCCCCTATAGGAGCCGTTTTCATCCACATGCTTCAAACATGACAGGACTCTCCACTTTAAATCAACCCACCGCACTCCAAAAACATCAAGGCACATTTATGCTCCTGTACACTCTTTGTTTCCTGATGAGCTTAGAAGCCAACAATGGGCAACGACCTGGCTGACGAGGACGGCACCAACAGCTGGATGCTTGCTCTTAATTGGACATTAGGGGCAGCAGTGAGTCAATCACAAACCAGCATTTGGTGAAAAAAGACGCTAAAAGTTCAACTGGAGATGTGAAACAAAGGCCAGATTTCTGCACCCACAGGAGAATTTGAAGGCATGTTAGAGATTTTCTATTGGAGACTATTGCAATTCTTTGTACGAAGGACTTAATCAGTCTTCACTCCGTCGCTTGCAGGCTGTACAAAATGCAGCTGCCCGCCTGTTAACAGGAAAGAAGCAGCGTGATCATATCACACCAGTACTGGCCTCCCTACACTGGATCCCAATCAATTTTAGGATTCAGTTTAAAATTTTATTACTTGTTTTTAAAAGTCTAAATGGAATGGTGCCACTTTATTTGTCTGAACTCTTAAAACCTCATATTGCATCCAGACCCCTGAGGTCTACTGACCAACTGCTCTTGGACGTTTAAGATCCAGGTTAAAAAACAGAGGCAATCGAGTCTTCGAGTCTGCCCCTACACTTTGGAATAGCCTGCCTTACCAAGTGAGAGCTGCCCAGACCTTAGATCAGTTTAAAACCCAACACTTTGCTCTGGCTTTTGGCACTGTTTGAGTGAGACATCTTGCTTTTTATCTTGCAACACAGCTAGTTTTGATCTGTCTATTTCATTTCTTTTTTTCTTTAATTTTATTTGCCAATGTTTGCTTAATTGTGTTTTAGAGAGTGCACATATTTATTTATTGTATAACTTGTACAGCACTTTGAGCAACGAAGGTTGTTTTTTTTAAATGTGCTTTATTAATAAACTTTGACTTGACTTGACTTCTGTGTTACTGAGAATTTGAAATTTTGTACTTAGAAGTGGTGAAAATAGATCCATATGGGACAACAAAAGTAGTTCTAGTGAAGCGCAGAGTTCAGCATGTCTACACTGTGCTGTGCTTGCAGCAGTAATGTCCCTCCTCAGCAAAATACCCAGTAAACTACGTTTTTTTGTGACTTCAGATGCTCAAACATCTGTTTTACCTCTGAGGCGCAGAAGCACACTGTATTTTAGCATTCAATCTCTCCACTGTGAGTACATGCCCACCTTGGCTGTCTCTGCTGGCGTCGGCGGCGGCTCCGTTGGTGTTCTGGGCGTCGTTGAGGTACTTCAAGGCAGCGGGGGGGATCCTCCAGTCCAGAGCCTGGAGTCGCTCCTGTACGGCTGCATCCTGCAGGATCTCCATCTGCCGTGCCAGCAGACGCTCGAGCTGCATCTGAGGGACACAAGAAACTTCTAAGAACTACAGCAGCAAACGTTTTTAGCTTAAATCTGGTTGGTTTAAAGTACACAGGATGATAAAACGCATCACTAAAGAAGAGAGTTAATTATAAAGCAGTTCATGAGGAAGTTCACCAAGAGCTTCAAGCTTCACTTTATTCATTTATTCCAAAAAAGAAAAGTGAACTATACCAACAAGAGATTAAAGGTTGTTGGAAAAAAAATTCATTTAGTGTATTTTAAACCTTTTCATTTGATTTTGACTTAAAAGTCAAACATTTATTTCTTTTTTTACAGTGCAGGTTCCTGTGGGAAGTTCATTTCATCGACAGCAACACAGTTGTGCCAAAAGTGATTTTTAGCAGAGCTGAAGAAAATAACTATTTTACAGAAGTATCACTGCCCATCGCTGTCTATGTGTGTAAAAAAATGACAATTCTTTTTCATATTTGCTTCATAAAAGTACTTGTGTGTTTACAGTGTCAGCTGTTTCCTTTACATGTTGGTTTGCGCCACATGATGTTGCTTCCGCATGGACGCAATCCTCACAGGTGTTTGAAAAAAAAAACAAAACTCAAGCACTGACACCCGTACACGATCGTTTACACGCAGCCCGCAGTCACTGAACATTAACACGGAGGACGAGTGAAGTCCAGGAGAAAAGAAATGTGCAGGAGTAAAAACAGCAGTGATATCTGCTTTTTGTCAGTCTGTACATCACTGTCAGCTCAGATTATTATGGGATGTGCTTTACATCTGCACACAGTGAAGCGTCAGATATGAGCAGCAGTTCTGAGGGCCTGCGGTGTGAACGCAGCCATGAAATCTCTTCTTCTCCTGAATGCGATTTCGGCGAAATCACATCAAAATGACAAGTGTAGCTGCAGCCACACAAACAGCTGATAAAGCAGCACACACAGACACACATGAGAGCAGACATGTTCACACATGAGCATGTGTCTCCACAAACACACACTCTTCACATAAACATGTTTCCTGTGTAATTAGTTATCATGAAGCTCTCCTCCTACACTCCGGCTCTAATTGGGAACAAGCCACAGCAGCAGAGACGCTGGAAACCAATAAAGAACATGACTGGGATCAAACTGGATCCTGCTGCCACAAACAGCTGCTGACATGGAGATCTGTCTGCAAACCTGCTGGTGAGAATCTCCTCAACCTGACAGCTGACCGACATCAGAGAGTTGCTCTGTGCTCATGTCTGGTTTTCATATTTTCCGGTTTTAATATACTGCCGTTTTCCACTGTGCCATCCCATAATATGTTTACATCTTGTTTATTTACCATAAAAGAGAAGCAAAAGAAATGTCATTAAAAAAAGCTTGCTTCAGACAACTGACCAAAGAACAAAGTCTTTCACTGATGAAGGCCCTGAGAGGTGATGGAAAGCACTTGAAAAAGCTAGTAAGGGGCCCTTGAGCTTTCTTCTTTTCATTTGTCCAACAGAACAGATTTTTTTTGTGTACACCCACTTTTCTGTCTACCACTGCCATGAAGGTTATACTTTCAGTCGGCAGGATGTCTGAAAAATGTCATAAATTTCAATTACATTTGGTGAAAAACGGGGAAATAACACACACAAAATTTTTATCACTGTAAAATACAGTTTTGTTTTGTTTTTAACAAAAGCAAAGAAAAAGGTGAAGCTCGGTTAAAAAGTTTCAGTATTTCCACAAACAGAAGCTCACTGCAGTTTTTAATCAAACAAACACTTGAGTGGCTGGTTTTCATCTATTGAATACTATGTACTGCATACTGTATGTACTACATACTAAAGGAACTATCACTATGCCATGTGTTTACACTGCAGTACACAGGCTGGTTACCCAGAATACATTTTGCTCAAATTGGCAGCGATAGTGAGTTTCCTTCTTTCTTTGTTTTTTTAAAAAATTAAACTTTATCAACAAATGTTCGGCCGGGTCGTGGCTGTGACATCGCAGCCCACTGCATTGTGGGAAACAGCATGTGAGGTAGCCTGGTCGGATGCATACTGGGGATTTCATATGAATCGAAATGCACCCAGGAATTTTTTGTCATACTGCAGATTTTGCTTGTTCACATACAGCATACTGCATACTACCTTTTGGCCAAATCAGTACGTACTGCTAGTATATACTGCAGTTTCAAAAACAGCCAGCATTCAGTGTGTATGTGATTGAGTCAAATAAAATACACTGTGTGTGTGTGTGTGTGTGTGTGTGTGTGTGTGTGTGCCAGTGCAACAGTTTGGCTCACTGATGTTTTAATAGTTTTTAACAACAGTGGAGCTCTGTGGACAGACGACCTGATACATCAGCGTGTCATTAAACACAGTTTACACAAATTAAAGGACTGTGCAGCTGTGATGAAGATGAGCTGTCTTGGTGCTCTGAAGCTTATTGACATGTTAACTTTTCCTTTATTGATCAGTCTGTCAGGACAATCCAGGAGATTTTCCCTGCAGCTTGTAAAAGATAATCAGTCCTGATGATGATCATTTTTGCTTTCAAATAAGCTCAACACTAACAAGAATTAGAAACACTTCTGTTTCAAAGATTTGCTCCCTCACTTTGTTACCGCGCCCCCGACATCCATGAATGTCCTCCCATCTTACTGTTAACGTTTCGAAACACAGCTGTGGGTTTGGGACTTTGGGGGAGTTGTAACGAAATGAAACAGCAACAGTTTCCAGCATGACTTTATCTCACTCGTCCTCCTACCTGCAAATTGCGTCCAACAGTTTCTTCTCCTTTCGACTTGGCGCAGGCCAGCTGCTCCCTCAGCATCTCCTGCCTCATGTGGATCGCCTGCAGCGCCTCCTGGATGTCGAAGAAGTTCTCCTGGAAGAGAAGAAAAGATGAAAGAAAAAAGCTCATTCTCTTGCATTTTGGGGATAATTTATTGTCTTTTCTTCTTTGTTAAACACCTGAAAAGAGACACAGTAGATTAGCAGATTAAAAGTCATTAAGGATTATTCTTATCATGAAGGACACTGAAGACGTGTCCTCTGTGCTGGAGCTTTGATGGGTGTGATGACTCGAGGAGGAGAGACTTTCTACAATCACACTAATTACGTGTGGCATTTTTCAAAGCTTGTTTTGATATAAATTAGAGTCTGTACTTTCATAGAAATATAGAAAAGGCTTGAAAAGAAACTATATTAAAGAAAAATATGTATATTTATAACAACAGTTATTATGATAAAAAGCTACTGAAGTTGATCTATATATGTTGACTATGGACTCTACATCATTTAATGTGTCTTCATCTTATTTTTCAGACTGCTTTTTAAATTATTTGAAGGATTTGCTTTTGCTTGAACTTTTAAGTTTGTGCGTCGGTCTTACTTTATTTTACTTAGACTCTTCTTGTTACTTCAGTAATGTATGCATATATTTCTGATGCCTTAATATAAACACATTTAACACTGTCCTTTTGATTCTGTTTGAAAAGCTCTTACAACTATTTAAAAAGTGTTACATAAATTAAAGTTATGCCTTGAAAAATCTAAAAAAAACCCCACTAGTGTTACAACTACTACTACTAAAAATTCATTACTGCATTCTTATGACATAATAGCATGGCATCAGGAACATATTATCAGTCCTGTTGCTTTTATTTCTTCCCAGAAACTAAAATATTTGCATTTCCGTTGATAACAAACAACTGACGTAGCATTTTAGAATTCTGGGAGTTTTTCTGTGGAACGGCAGCCTGATGGCAGGAATTCCCCCTTATCGTTTCTGTGAGCAGGTGTCAGTTCAATCTGCAGTCTCCATCCTGGTTAAATCCCCGCAGAGAGCACGGTCACCACATGTTTTCCATCATCGGTTTACAAACTGAGAGGAGCCATTCAGAGCTCAAAGAAACTTCTCAGCCAAGTGTGTCAGGAGATGAGAGATGGCTTTGTACTGTGTTCAAGGCTGTTGCTGCTGCGGCCATTCGATGTCTTCTAACTGCACACAGAGGAGCTTCATCTGCCAGACTCATCGTGTCTTTTGCATATCAGGCATTTTGAGAACTGAAAACTAACCAATGAGTGAGCTTCAGCTCTCTGGTCATCACCATTTCTCACAATGGTAAAAAGTAAGAGGTCAAATGTCAAACTGCAAAGACTTGTGCATATTTAATTGATCTTTAATGTTTGAAATAAACTGAAGACCGTTGTAAAACAAAAGTGATCGTCCTATCAGGTGCAGAAAATATGTCTTAATGCTGTCTTACACAGTCATTATCTAACAGCTCTTTCTCACAGGAAATGATGCGTTTACCAACTGTTTTGTTTGGAAAAAAAAGAGCGAAGAAGGGGGAGCAACTATAGCTGAAATGATAGAACAGTGTGTAAAATCAACAATAATTTAAGTGGATGTTAAAGCTGTTTTACTTTTTGTCAGGCCAGAGTCGCAATGTTTGACTGGCGGGTTCAGGGAGGCAACAAATGACTTCTTTTATTATTATTTGTCAGAAAAATGCTCAGAAGTTTACCAATCTAGCTGTTATGGCACAACATTTTATTAAATGAACAAACCTTTAACTGAAATTAGTGTGAGCAAAGAGAAACTTTTGTTAATCTGCAGGTGAATTTGAAAACAAAGTTCATTGTGCAGAGTAAAGCTCAAACATCAGGAGAGGCGACAGTCAGCAAAACACACTTCTGACCGAAGATTCATTGATAATCAAACAAGAAACACTAAATAAAAGAACTGATGATGATGAAATTCTAGTTTTTAACAGCCACTAATATTCCCCGTGCACAACTTTGATCTGACTGTGCTGGTGTTTCACTGACCTCTGTTTTGATCCGTTTTGGGGACGGCTCATCTCTGTCTCCACAGCGAGACCTGCAGACAAACATCAGGAAATGAACTTCAGGACTTTGTACATCAGCATTCAAGGGTTGTATTCAAACCAACTTCCTGTCAGCTGGGGTCGGCTGCTCAAGATTTTTTGATCAATGAAAAGTAAAAACAGCATGAATGCCGAGACAAAGGGGCGAAACATCCATATTCATGAGGAGCGAGTGTGCATTTAAAGGTTGAAGAGGCCATGAACGGCGTGCTTGAGATAGGCAGAGATCAAAGTGTTAATCCAAAATAAGAGCTGATTGTCACGAAAGTTTGGATCATACTTATTTTGCAGGAATATAAAAGTTTATCCACAAATATTTATTCATCAGTTCTCAGAGACAGACTGAGCTTAAGCTCTTACTTGCTGGTGCGGTAGGTGTATTTGTAGGTGACCTCTCTGGAAATCTGGCGAGCGAGTCCGAACAGCTCGTCTCGACGCGTCAGCAGAGCCATGTCCCGCATGCAGAGCTGAGCCGCCGCCTCGTTTACCGTCAGCTGCACAACACACAGTGAGTCAGTTTAGCTTAGAAAAAATGCAGAAATGTAAACCTCAAGCAGGAAGGAATTTAAGGACAACATGTAATGTCAGCAGGGAAGTGAACCTCGTGCAGTGTCAGGTGTTTGCCATCCCTCCTCTTGGAGTCAAAGCGTCCATAGATGGCGCTGTATTTACGAATCTCCTCTTCCCTCCGTGGGTCGTCGTCACTCATTTCAAAGATGTGTCCGATCATTTTTGCCAGTTTCTTGTTGTTCTTCAGCTGATCTTTGACCTCAGCTATGTCTGTCTTCGGAAGTCCTGGTGCCATTCTGTCCACACACTCCAGGACTGACTGGACAGCCGCCGCGTCCAAAGCCTCCAATGCGTCCCTTGGTGAGGACGGGGAGCCGAGGTCTGATGGCGACAGACTGTGCTCGCTGTCGTTGCTGTGGCCCGACCAGAATCGAGCTTCGCTGCTGCCCTGCAACGGCGACCCTGCTGACACTTTGTCCCGCGCCACGTCCAGCTTCCCTGGGTCAGAGCAGGCAGCAACTGCTTTGGGCATCTTGACGCTGGCGGTGTTGGCTCTGTCCTGTCCGCTGAGCAGCGTGGGCGAGCCCTCTGGCAGTTTATAGACTGGGATGCTGCAGACGGGCAGCGATGTGAGCGGCTGGTTGAAGATGGCCGGGTTGGTGACCCAGTCCCGCAGCGCCTTCTGCAGGCGGCGCACGTGCAGCGGCTTGCTGGCCATGCCGACGAGGGCCATGATCTCCAGGAACTCCTCCTCCCCGGCCTCGCACAGCTGCTGCACGTCATCGCCGCCCTGCTGGATGAAGGCCTCATAGTAGTAAAGCAGGTTCGCCCGCTGCAGGATCCGGTAGAGCTGCAGCTCACCCAGGGTTCTCGGCAACACCGCCGCCATACCTGAAAGAGGATATACAACAGGTAAATATGACCTAATAAAATCAATCATTCGACAACTGCTGGTTAGCTTAGCTTAGCTTAGCTTAGCACAAAGACTGGAGAAAGGCAGCAACAGCTAACCCGAGTCTTTCCAATCAAACACAAACTATCTCCCAGTAGCTCAAAGGCTGAAAAATTATTGTGTTACTTGTTTGTTTCATCAGTGGAAAGATGACGAGTTGTGTTTTACAGGATGCACCGAACTGAGTGAATGTTGGCTAACTGTTCCCCCCTGTTTCCAGTCTTTGTGCTAAGCTAAGCTAACTGACTGCAGGTTTTTGCTTCATATTTAACAGACAAACATGAGAGTGATGTTGTTACGTCACTCGCATGTTAGATAAACCAAGCTGTCATTCATGGATTTGTCAGACACAATGAAGGACATGAAATGATTTTCCTGTGTGTCACTCTGCTCGTAACAAAGACGCAGCATCTGGAACCAGTTCTCTTTCTGTCTGGATGGTTAATCAGCAATATCCAAATCCAAAAAAAGCTTATGAGAGTTGGGAGTTGGAGATAGTTCAGCAATAAATATTTCAGTTTGTAAGCTTAGTTTCAAATCAAAGAACAACATGCAGTTCAAAGCTCAAAAAATGATCCTCAGTTGAGATTTTTAGCTAAAAATCCAAATTTCTTTCTTCACTCTTTTATTTTATGTTTCTTGTTTCATGTTCTGCAGCAAAATTAAAATGCAAACTGTCATGGAGACACATTTCTACGATATATTTGGACTGTACATATTATTCTTGGCAGGTGCATGACTGCAGTTTATCAGGCCTCAGCAGGTGCGTGAAAAGGTTAAATTTGGCGTCGGATGGACGACGTTACCACCAAGAATGCCACGAGTGCCTCACATTTTTAGCATGAATGGTACTGGTAGGATTTCTGCTTTAACCCAGTTTAGTAATCGACCTTTTTTTTTCAGGTGTGTGAATTTGAAGATATTCATGGTTTATTTCGCAAAAAGATGCTCTCTGGGTTAGAGGCTGCCTTTTGCAGAGCTAAACCTGTATTTCTTTTATTTGCATTGATTTCATGAGCAAAGCTGTTTCTTGGAGTATTTCAATGCCATATTCTGCATGAATACACATAGTAACAAAATGCTGAAGGTATGGTATTTTTAATGTACTGTTACCGTTTGTTACTATCTGTGAATAAACCTTTTCTGGGTGTATGTTTGGCAGTGTGCTGCACTGTCAGCTCATCAGATTAGTATTTATCTTCGAAAGCGACGCTGTCATTCACTCTGCCTCCGATCTCAACCCTCACAAAGAGGAGAAAATGCTCTGATCTCTGCCAGAAACATGTCACTTGCCACCCTGAATGTGAGATAAAGCAAGTGGAGGTCTGAAAGAGGCTTGTTTTTGATTCTTCCTATGTGCATGTGAGGCCCTGCGGAGGCCCAGCTAACAGAGGAGTGGCAGTCAGCAGGACCGGGTTGCTGGGAGGACCACATGCCTCTCTCCACCCCTGCAGGATGTGTAGGTGGTGGGCTCGCCTCGCCCAGAATAGGCCCAGAGAGCCTCAGCCCAGGGAGCCAGGCAGGCCTCGACTCAGACTGACTGAGTCGGGAAATGGCAAAAGAGAAAACTAAAATGATCCCTTAAATGCAGAACGTCTTTACCTCGAGTTTTATTTCAACTACAACCACGTCCACTATGGCTACTACAGCTGTTGCTAACAGAGCTTGTGTTAATTCACCGTCCTGCCTGCAGCCTGCTTTTATCACAACGGACTGTTCATGAATGGCTACAATGCAGCAACAAGATGTTAAAGCGTTTAATGTGACGTGTCAGCAGATCGATTTACAGACTGGTGGAGATTTTTCTTCAAATGGAGCTTCACTTCCAAACGAGCTTCTGTAACTCAAAGCAAAAGGAATAACACAAATGTATCTTCTTCAGCACGTTAACAGAGTTTAATTTAACTCAAACTTCTAAGCTGTAATCTTTGCCCTCTAAACGATGAGCACACAACACTGCTCAGCTTACTCCACCAAGCTGCTGACCTCTAACCAGCAAAACTCTTGGGCCTTGTGAGAAATGGTGTTTGTTAAATGCTGCTAAGAACAGAAAAATAAAAATATGATACTAAAAAAGGAGGAAAAAAATAGCAAATGAACTATACACGTAATCTGCAACAGAGTAAGGATGGAAATTGGCTGAATTTATTTTTTTTAGCTTTTATTTTAATCGGTCATTTGTTTTTTGCTTCTTTCAGCTACAAACTGTTTAGTGTTGCTCTGCAGAATTCGCTCCAGTTCATTAAATCTGCACTTGAAAATGGAAAAATTAGCTGCTGCTGAAATAGGAAATTTGTCTTAAAAATGACAGTTATGAGTTTCAGTTTTTGAAACTGGGAGGATACGTGGGGTTCACATTTCCAAAAATAATTACAATAATAAATCTGTATAAAATTTGGCAGGTTGAAATCTGTGAGAAGAGCCTGATCCAAAACAAAAAGCAGGAACTTAAGATGCACACTCGTCATTTCCTGATGCTTTTCAGTGGCTCAACCTGCTGAATTTCCATCTCTTTATCACCGCTGCCGCCTGCGTCAACACAAGTGTGGCGTTTAACGTAACATCAGAGCGCTGTAAGAGAAAGTAGAGACACAGCACGATCACTGTGGGAAACTCATGTCATGCAAGGGAAGAAGTTCATCATGAGCATCATGATGCGACGGCTCAAGCAAACACGAACGGAAAACATGAACATTTCACTTATCTCATGATTTATGACATGAAGTGTCGAAACTTGACATGTTAGGGACTCAAACCGTTTGGCAAAAGTTGAAACAAGAGAAAGAACTGATGAGCAGAATCAGATCAAATGTAGGTCAGCATGTTGGCACTAACTTTCCAAAAATGTCTTGCTTGGAATTACAGTAAAAACAAAACAAAAAATACTTAAATGCGTTTATATGGTAATGCTTCTCAAAATTCATATTGAGAACTTGCATTTATTTTTATCCAACAAGCCAACAAGTAAGCAGCAATCATCTGAAGAGGCCATAAATCCAGCTGTGCAGCCCAAAGTGCAGCATTTACAACAGGCAACAACAGTCTAGACGGAGCATTTAGCACATTTACATTCAGAGAAAAGACACACATCCCTCGACTGTGGTTCCCATCAGCAGCCTGCGTCAAAGTTTTGACTGTGTCAGAAAAAGCTGCTGCCACGAGCCACGCCCACAAAGCAGCCAATCAGAACATGGCGTGAAAAGACGCAGAACAGGCTACATTTGACTGGATGAGCGTAAAAACCACACTTGTGTCTTTCTATCATGATGTGAGTAAATAAAAAACATCTGCTGAGTGTTGGAGATAAATGTGGCTAATCTGCTTACATTCAAACTCAAAATGCATGAAACAAACTGCACTGCACAAAATGTCGTCCGACAGCGTCTGAAGGCTTCAAACTCGCTCTGAATC
>JAPXVT010000018.1:9496882-9508937 GCA_029823135.1 Acanthurus reversus
CCTTTTTTTCATTTAACCTTACAGAAAAATGCCTGACTGGGTTTTGATTGTGATGTTGCAGCACATTGCATTGTGGGAAACAGTAGGCAACAGCCTTCTAGGTTAGGTAGACTAGTAGGATGCATACTTGGGCTTTTCTCTAGATCAGTAGACACGCAAGCGAATTTTTTGGCAAACTGCAGGTTTAGCTTGTGTTCACATACAGCATACTACACACTACACTTGGCCAAATCAGTACATACTGCCAGTATAGTATGTGATTTTGAAAACAGCCCTAATTTGTTTACATCAGTGTGCTTCTTCTTTGTCTCTGTTGGTGCATTGCTGTGTTTCTTGACACATTACTGCCACCTGTGGATCAGTGGAATAATGTGAAACCACTGGCAGGATTTTGTATTTTATCACCCACATCACATTTAAAAAACAGCTACGTAGCACCACTAGAGGTAAAAAATAAAACTCCACAAGGTGCCATTAAAACGCAGCTTGTTGTTGACTTGAAATAAGGGCATAAACATCATCGCCTTACAAAGAAGCAACACCAGTTTGGCAGTTTACTGCAGTGTTAGACAATACTTTCATTAAGAGGGTATTTTTCTCTCCGTCGTAGTTTACAGGCATTGCTGTGCTCACCTGTGGCTGCCTCTGATGAATAAAAACACTTTAATTTGTTTTATTGTAAATCACATTACAAACCATCCTTACTCCCAGCCTTCTAGAAAACATCTACGGTGGCCTACAGGGAACAATCATTCGACTCTGACTGAACAGAAATAAAGGTGTAACTGCTCATTTTAGCTGAACATCACCCCCACTGTCAGTTTTAATTTCACAGGCATTTAACCAACTTTCAGTGACATTCTTTCCCTGAGCTCCTGTTTGTTTCTGCTGGTTCACTGCTGCCACATCGCAGGTATAAACATGTGCAGATGCATGCTGGGAGAAGAGCTACAGTACTGCAGGCTTCAACAGGGCAGAAAGTTCAGTACCAGACTCAAGCAGACCTGATGTTTTTCGGTTACTGAGGTCGGGGTTGAATTAAGTCTGCACAGTTTCTGCAAAACAGATGAAAGATCTGACCTTTGATTTGGAGTTTAGAGAGAAGCAAAGCTGACTTCTGAGGGTTTTCACCCCCTTCGTTTGGCTAAAATGCTTCAGAACAGCTGTTGCTTGCTGCAGGTAAACAAACACATTGAGGGTAATGGACTTTGTGTTAATGAATGAGCCTTCATGGTTCTAACACACAGACATTAATGGAACATTTCTGGAGGTTTCGCTCGAGGGTTGTGATTTTTAATATTAAAGTGCGAGCAGACCTTGTAGGTTTGGCGTCTTGAAGATCATCTAACAAGCCTTTAAAGTTGTTTTCATTTGGTTTTATTAAGCTGATAATGAAGAATCGTGACTCAGACTGTGTGAGGATCAGGCTTTGGCTTGTTTGATCTTGATTTAAGAGACTTTTAGCCCGTCTGCCTCCTTCTTTGATCTCGGATTACTGCCTGTTTGAATGCTTACACTAGAAGTTCAACAGTAGATTGAATTTGAATATTACATTCAGTTGAACTAGGGGTTGACATGTTTTGTTTTCTGGTCACACACCAGCAGGCCTGCGCTGCTGAGTCTCATTCTCTGTCCTGTAATCTGCTCATTTTAAGCAGCTGTGATGGAAAAGCGATAAACTCTCCACGAGCATATGGCTGCTGGAAACGGTTATTATAGCAACATTCATCCAGGGATTAGGACCGGTCGACTCTCAGCTAATTAAACTTTAGACTCCCCGGCGTCCTCACCGCTCCTCCACTCCGTCAGCCTGACTGAAATGAGTTCATAACGCAGAGTACCTCATCGACTCAGATATTAATGCACCAGTAGGGGGAAAAATATTCCAATTTTGAGGACGGCTAACCCACAAACCTTCCAGCAGTTTGCAGAAATCCCCTGAAAGTTTCCTTTTCAGCATTTCCTCTCTCTCTGTAATTGAAATTTCTCTGCTAACGTGAAGTGAAGCAGAAGCAAAAAGCAGTTCTTTCCCTAGATGCTGTGTATACTTTGTGTTGTCATTCAGTATCTCTCAAACATAAAGAGTCCTGTGTGCAAAAGTCATATTTTTGCATGCAGGTTATCACAGACTTGTTTAACTTTGCCTTTCGATGATTGCCTGTGTCAGTTTTCCTTCTTAAATCCTGGAACAGAAGTTTTGAGCATCCAGGAGGTTCAGGGTGGATCTGCAGGGGTCGTTTGAAGGAATCAGTTTGCTCTGAACTAAAGTACCTGCTGTGTTTCCTGTCACAGCAAACAGCAGCTTACATTTCCTCCTTTTCTTGTTTTATTTTCTCGCGTCTCTGTCATAACCGTCCTCACCTCCTGCAGCATTCAGCGGGGTTTGCCTGGATGTTAAATCAAAGCCGGTGACAGTGTCTTTGTCTGCTGGCTTGTTATTGATTGCAGCCTCACTCCGGCTGCCCACTGAGTGCTCATTTTCGAGCAGGAGGAGGGGTTTTATCGACAGGGTGACATGCTCCCCGATGAACAGCGAGGGTGCAGGAAAATGAAACGTCAGCTCGGAGGAGTTTGACTTGCTTTCAGTGTGAACTCTGAGCTGTACACATGCAGCTTTTAAACAAATACCACTGTCGCTTCACTGCATGCTCTGCATCCCAGAGTGCACCGCTGCTACAGTTTCACTCTTCCTCCAGAGAGGAAACGCTCTGAAGCAATCCAAGTTTATCGCTTCTTGTCATTTTGAGGGAAATGTTCATCTGTCTGCTCCAGTCTTCATTTAGAAAAGAGCAACAAAAAGAAAAAATGCAGAGGTATTTAAAAAGACGAAACTTCTGTTTTTAAGAACTGTGTCACGTAAGCACTTAAAGTAAATCAGCCTTTATGTTTAAATTGAGCGAGATAATGATGAAAGGACCGGCCATATAAATGAACCAGCTTTAAAATGAAAAGCACGGACATTTTGGTATGGCAGTTTTGTGCTCCTGTAAGAAACATGACTTAAGTGACTGTTGACTTTCTTTAGTATCTGGTTTCTAAGTTGTCAAGTAAATATAAAACATTGTTTTTTGTCCTCATCAGCAAAGTAAAAAACATTTTCTCCTTCATTCATATGCAGATATCTGTTCACAAACATAAGCTGAAATGTGGAGTTGTTGTCAAATTTGAATGTTATGTTGCTGATTTGACTGATTGAGAACAAACACAAAGCAGAAAACATCAGGAAACAAGTTGTTCCTGGTTCCATAATATTTTCAGGATTATGGGAGAAATCTAGAAACTACATGAATTCAGCCAAATTTTGACCCGACTGCGTTGACACCGAGCATCGTCCCACAATGGGTCTGATTATGAACGTGTGTGTGTAGTGTGACACCCTGACTGATGTCATGTATCATTACTATGATTACTACATTACTATTATGATATTACTCATTACATTCTTACCTCTAGTTCTGTTTGAAGGATAAACAGATCGTATTGTCTTTTTCCTGACATCTTTGTTTTCTTTTTCGCACAAAAGGCCGCTAGCATCACACAGAGTGCGTCTGCTGTAGACATGACTGACGCTCCCTGACACGCCTCCCCAACGACGTGTGAACTCGTGCACATTCGCAGATGATGCCATGACGACAGCACACGATGATGTGTCAGGATCACTCTTAAAGTTTTGCCAGTCAGTAGGTCGAGACAGGACAAGATTTTATTTGGGTAGTCTGGCATATTGGCATGATGAAATCTTTTTTTTTTTTTTTTACCCCAGTCCTTGTGTAAACCCACTCATTGTGCCATCCTGAGGCATGTGTAATATAGCTGCTCTTACAGATCACTTTTTTGTTCAGATGCATCATTTTTAAGCTCTCTGGTAAGTCTGTTGAAATATTTTGCTGCTGTAAAATGTTATTGAAAAGTTTAATCTCATCAGATAAAAGTTGTCCTTGAGAAACAAATGCTCGCTGGCTGTTAAGAAGATAATAAATGATAAAATTCTGCCTGGACCTCAATTTAAAAAATCTGTTGAAAATAAACCTCTAACCCCTTCAATTATTTGCCTCATCTTTGGGTTGTTGTAAGAGTTTGCACATAGCAACATTTTTCCGGTGTATAACATGAGTGAGGACATTTTTTTGTAAAGTAGGACAGAAAAGAGGAGTGAACAGATGTGTCTGAGTTGTTAAATTTTAAGAATAGATTTTGGTTGTCTGCTCTAATGTGTGCGTAGAGAAAATTAATTAAAGCGCTTTCACAGAGAAAGTTCTGACCAGCTGTTCAGAGACATATGAGCCTCAGACAACAGAAACTATTCAGTGACATCAAACTTTGCTAATATTGGCTAATTAGTTATTTGTTGATGTTATTGGAGAGCACGGTGAAGTGATGTTGCACTGTTTATTTGATCAAAACGAACACCTGCATCTGGCTCAAAATCCTGAGCCTTTAATGTGAAAATTCAGCTCCAAGCATTAAAACTCTAATGGAGTTAATCAGTGAAAGGCATTTACATGCAGCTCCTACAGTCTGTGTTGCTTTAATCAGATTAGAATGGCATCATTAGTGTGCACATGCAAATGTTCCCACCGCCGCCGCTCGCCACATCCTGCAGGAATAATAAAGTCTCTCGTGACTGAAGGGAACACATTTTGCTGCAAAACAATTTCTTGCTGCCTCTATAATCAGATTACAGTCTTGTGCTGACTGTGTATTTTCATACACAAATTGAATCACAGCTCAATTCCAACATGGAGATTGGAAGCTTGGTTGATACAATCACAGATGTAAATACGCAAAACAAACAGAGCAGTGCAGCTTGTGCAGCCATATGAGGGAGAGATGCATGGCTGGAATTCCCCATAGAAAACGATTACAACTGTTAGCTGGTTAGCAAGCTTTTTAGTTTGGTTGTTAATAGGAAAATTAATTCATGCAATTTCAGAAGATGTAATTTTATCATCTATTTCTGTCCCTTAACTGTTTGCAAACCATTCCTTTTCCCTTTTGTTAAAAAGGTTTTTACTCTGACAGGTTATAGTGCAACACTAAGTTAAATTCAATTCAACCTTAATCTGGCTGTTTATCACTGGTGGAATCGGGCAAAAATCCCGTAATAATCTTTCAGCATTTTGTAATTCAGGTGGTCTGAAAGAACACTAGACTTGTGCTCCTCTCCTTGGCTCTGGATTCAGACTGTGACGGATAGTTTTCGGTCAGTTACGAGTCATTTCAGAGAGTGCGTGTTTCCATTGGCTGCTCTACGCTGCGATTCTTAGTGACAGGTGACGTTGCTACAAGCTGACTGGCTGTTGAAACACGCGACGTGCCTTACGCTCTAAAACCGGCCTCTGGTGACTTGACAAGCTAAGCTGCAGGCGACACCATCTGCCGGCTTGAGTCGAGCTGAGACGGACCGGTTTACACCGCTGCAACTTTCCCTGCAACCGTTTCAGCTCATCGTGAATCTTTGAAGAGAGAGACAAGAAATCAAAGGCGAGCTGGAGCAAAAACAGAAAGGGGACGGTGCAGCAGAGTCGCTTCCTTAGGAGTCTCATGCTACAGCTAGCTTCATTTCTAGACGTTGCCTAACCCTCAGCTTTAAATTAGTTGATTTCCCGCAACATTCTGCCATTTAAAATGTTGTTGTGACCGAACATTAACATCAACTGCAGTCCCCTTATTATTGCCAGACATCAGTGTTCAGCCTCACTAATGCTCTTGTGTCTGAATGGGACCAAATCCTGCAGCCAGGTTTTAAAATTTGGTGGGACAATGAAGGTTGTTAAAGCAGCAAACCAAAAAACCTTTTTATAGAATCACAAGCTCAAAAATCCCATACATGTTATGAACCCTTCAGGTTCCCACATGCTGCAGGAATCTTGTTTCCTGGAAGCATGCTCGCTACATTTTCACCTTATGCTTGACATTTTGTTTCTGACCTTCTTTAAATTCACTTTCGCTCAGAACTTAAATCTCTTTTGGTTTCATTTCTTCATTGCTTTTCGATTATTCTCCCACTAAATCACACCCGTCTCTCTCTCTGTCTCTGTCTCTGTCTCTCTCTCTCTCTCTCTCTCTCTCTCTCTGTCTCTCCTTCCTGCAGTTCAGCGTTCATGGTCTTTGCACTGATTTATAAAAACTCTTTCTGTTCAGCCTGGAGTCATTATTTCCCCATGACATCCTTCATACTAGAGTTCCGTCAAAAACGCAGTGATATTTGTCAACCTTATTTTCTGCTGCAGCGACTTTGACCTTTGGAGTCTTTGACTGTGTTATAGATCTAGAAAATTAAGCTTCTTACTCCAGCGTCGCCTTGGGAAGTCATCCTAGTTGTGAGCATCAGCTAAATCCCCAGATGCAGATGTGTTTAAAGCTGGCTGGTCGCTCCCATCCTGAAACCCTTTCTTTGTTTCCCTTCCAGATGAAAAGCTGCCAATGAGCGAGTGCTGCAATAAGTACCAGCCATGGCCGCCCATCGCATCATCAGAGTGACAAACAACAACCACATTCTCCCTCGCTGTAAGTCTGAGGGGACGCTCATAGACCTCAGTGAAGGGGTGAGCGGAGCCAGTCTCAATGATGTCAAAGGTCAGTGATTCACTGTGACCACAACAGTTTAATGCCATTTTTATCTAAAAATAATGTGTTTTACAGGGTTTTATACTCAATGATTCCAGTCATAATCAAAATTATCTCACTTTCCATAGAAATTAATCTAATTTGTTGTTTTAATGTTTCGTTTTTAACCTTTTGTATTTAAATTATTCTGTCATATTGTTGAAAATGTTCCTTTTCTGGCTCTTTCACTTCACTGCCCTTTTATTACAGCTTTGCTTACATGCTCCATATACACTAATGAGGTGAACTAAAAATAGGAAATCATGCAGTTCATCTTCTCATAAATGTACGTAGTGATCTGAATATTTTCTAATTGTAGTCGGAAAACATAAGCTTTTCTGTTGTGCTGAGGTTTTTTTGTTTGCCTGTAATTTGTTCCCTGCATTAAGGTGTCTTTTTCAGCTTTTGTGGAAGTTTTAAGGAGATAAAATCAACTATTGAACTATTTGGACAAAAGCAGTTTTGTCTGATTTGTAGCACCATCACCTCATCAGTTCAACTCATCAATTATGTCTGTAACTGATGAGGCGATGTAAGTAATCAGCCAATAAGTGATTAAGTGCACTTATCTAAAGTGCAGCCAAGCCTGTTACAATAATGCCTTGTAATGAAGACAAATAAAAACCATTATTATGGTTTGAATTGTGATGTGGTCTAATATATTTTTCATTTTCAGTGCCTTCTCCCAGTGCCTTAAGGCTGGACACCTCAGCCTCATATGGAGCTGCACAGGAAGTGGTTGCTATAAAGGATTATTGCCCCAGCAGCTTCACCACGCTGAAATTTTCCAAAGGTGATCGGCTGTATGTGCTGGACACATCAGGTGGAGAGTGGTGGTATGCCCACAACAATACGGAAATGGGCTACATTCCTGCCGCCTACGTTCAGCCAGTCAACTTTAGGAACTCTTCACTTAGTGACAGTGGGATGATTGACAGCCTTGGGGAAGGATACGAGGATGGGTCAAAGGAGTTTGGAGGTTTGGGGGAGTGGACAGGGATTGCCCTTAAGCCCTCACCAATTTACAACAACAGTCCCTTCTCTGTGAACCCCTTTATCTGTCCATTGGATCAAAACTGTAAAGATAAAGGTGTGAGAAACTCAGCAGACCTTATTCTGTTTGATGCACTGGCATCTCCATCATCTTGCTCCAACTTTAACAGTAGTACAATCATGGCCAATGGGTTCAGCAGCTTCCACATTAACAGTACCACCCCCACCAGCCCAAACCAAGAGATTTTACCTAACCTTCACAGGGATAACCCGTTTTTCAGGAGTAAACGTTCCCACAGTCTCTCAGAACTGTCAGTCTTGCAGGCGCAATCGAATCCAACCTTACCATCATCAGGATTCTTCACAGGCCTTAAGGCTCCTTCACCGGAACAGTTTCAGAGCAGGGAGGACTTCAGGACTGCTTGGTTGAACCATAGAAAGTTGGCCAGGTCTTGCCATGATCTTGACTCCCTCGGCCAGAGTCCTGGATGGGGCCAAACGCAGCCAGTGGAGACTAACATTGTGTGCAGGTTGGACAGTAATGGAGGAGTTGTTCAGCTCCCAGACACCCACATCAGTGCACACATCCCTGAAGGGCATGTCAGCCATGGAGACCACCAGCAGATCTCCATGAAAGCATTACTAGACCCTCCTCTTGAGCTCAACAATGACCGCTGTTCAACCGTCAGCCCTGTGGTGGAGATCAAGCTCAGCAATATGGAGACCAAGTCATTTATCACATTGGAGATGAAGATTATGGTAACTGTCAAGAAGGAGAGTTGTTACAATGCAGAGGTGCTTTGCGTTCGAAGTGACTGCAAAGACGGTCCATACACGCCCATCCCTAATGCTTACATTTACAAGGATACAGTCCAGGTGCAGCTGGATAATCTAGAGCCCTGCATGTATGTAGCTGTTGTGGTTCAGTCACAGCACATCAGCCACAATATGACTGTTTGGGATCAAGTGCAGAGGAAAGTAACTCTGGGCGTCTATGGACCCAAACACATCCACCCTTCCTTCAAGACAGTTGTGGCCATGTTTGGGCATGACTGTGCCCCGAAGACCTTGTTGGTTAGTGAGGTGGGCCGGCAGGCGAGCTCGACCCCACCAGTGGCCCTCCAGCTGTGGGGGAAGCACCAGTTTGTCCTGGGGTATCCTCAGGACCTCCAGGTGGGTTTGTACTCCAACATGTCCAACTACCTGGTAAGAGTGAGCGAAGGTGCAGGGGTGATTCAGGGATTTCAGGTCAAACTTGGTAAAGTCAGCAGGCTGCTGTACATGATCACATCACACAACCCCAACAGCATCTCAGACTTCACTCTCAGGGTCCAAGTCAAGGATGCCCTGGACTGTATCCTCACCCAGTTCTGTGTCCAAACTCCACAGCCTCCACCAAGGACAGGAACGAGGATTACCGGCCAGAGACGATTTCTAAAAAAGAAAGAAGTGGACAAGATTGTCCTTTCACCACTGGCAGTCACCTCCAAATACCCAAAATTTCAGGACCGATGCATTACCAACCTTAAATTTGGCAAGTTGATCAAAACAGTGATTAGGCAGCACAAGAGCACTTATCTGTTGGAGTACAAGAAAGGGGATGTAATTGCTTTGCTCAGCGAGGAGAAAATCAAACTGCGAGGTCAACTGCGGACTAAAGAGTGGTACATTGGATACTATCAGGGAAAGATAGGCCTTGTCCATGCCAAGAACCTTTTAGTCCTGGGTAAAGTCAAGCCCATTTACTGGTGTGGGCCGGACCTTACAACCACAATGCTGCTGGAGCAGATCCTGAAGCCTTGCAAATTTCTTACATACATTTACGCAACAGTGAGGACGGTTTTAATGGAGAATGTGGGCAACTGGAGGGCTTTTGCAGATGCCCTGGGGTACGGGAATTTGCCTCTGACGTATTTTTGTCGGACTGAACTGGACAACGAGCCTGAGAAGGTGGCGTCGGTTCTGGAGAAACTCAAAGAGGAGTGTACGAACATGGAGAACAAGGAGAGGAAGTCCTTCCAGAGGGAACTTATGATGGTAAGTTCAAGACATTTAAGACACATTTTCAATTTTCTGCCTCAATGTTTTCATGTCCTGGTTTCACAGAAGGTGGAGGCCATGATAGACAAACTGACAACTATTACTAGGGCTTAAACCACATGGGAACCTCGTTGATAGCCTTTTGATACTGTATGAATCCCAGACATTTGCCTATCTAAACTCTGTCTTTTGGCTAAGAGAGGCTTAAGGTGGCCTTGAGCTTGTACTCTTTATCAGTCAGGAACTGTGAAGCTGCAGCCTTTTCTCCCTAAGGAAGGAATTACTATACTGACCTTTAAATCTGTTATCAGAGGGATGAAAATCTGTCATTGTCCCACAGATAAAGAACAGGGTGCTGCCCGTTGTGTGAGCCTGAATAAGGTCTAAATTTCAATTAGTTTTTATCTATAAATCTTCCAGGCCTGTGGGAAATTTATGAAACCTAAGACAGTGTTTTCAAATGGCTTCTTTTGCTAGATCAACAGCCCAAAACACAATACATATGCAATTTGATTAAATGAAAAAGGATAATAATTGTAAACTCTAACCTTTTAGAAGCTGGAAATGGACGTTATATGAGATTTATGTTTGACAAATGATTTAATTTTATTTAATTATAGATATTTATAGACATTTAAAAGCAAAAATCAGTCACTTCAGAGTGATTTTTTAAATATTTACTTGGAAAAGCAGAGCAAGATCACTCACCAAAACATCCTTTAACAGAGAAAAACAGTGTGTAAGTACTACATATAGAGCCATTCCCTTATATCTTCCAAATGTTACATTATTCAAAAAGCATTCATGCTTAGGAACAGCATTTACTGCACAGATAATTGGTAAAGAAAATTGCTGTGCATCACCATGCTGTAACACTGCGGCAACAGCGTTTATTCTCAGATGATGCACATTACCAGCTGAGCACTTTTATCAGTGCCCCTCAGATGGCTGCTGCATCGTTAGTCAAGCTTTGTTGAAGTTAGAAGGAACAAATAGCTAATTTCCTAAACAGTCCGTCAATTGCTGTCTGACTGATTAATGCCTCTGTGCTGTCTCGATCCTCAACATGATTTCTTTCCACCTCGGCCTGCTTTGCAGTCTGACAATGTGTCACAATGGAAGGATTTGAGTCCTTACGCTCTGTCACATGAATGGTAAACAACTCACAGCCCGAGGAGGCTCACAGTGGGAACAGCCATCACATGAAAAATGCAAGAGGGGGTTGAGGAGAAATTCCTGTAAAGGGAAGCACAGAGATAAAACTTAACATCTGCAGTTTGAGCGAAAACAACTCTGTCAAGCAAACACACTCCAGCCTCACTGTGCTTTCTTCTCTGACAGCAGCAGCTGCCTGGGTGAAGCAAAATTGTCCCAAGACATTTGCCTCACCAGGCGCCATTATTTAAAACGTACTTCAGCAAAGTACATTCTCCAGGGTTGATGAAACGTGCATTCACCTGTCGTGGTTTCGGCTGGCGACCTCTACAGCAGCTTGGGGTAAAGAGCCTTAAATGGGACTTTGACAGTAACTGTTAAGATAGAGTGTTTGTCTTTGGCTTTCCATAGTTTTTGCCTTGCACTGTAAACCTTTGCATTGTAACTACCTTTCCCTCTTTGGCTGCAAGTCATGTGACCTTCAGATAATCTCTCTAAGTCTAAAGCAAATAATGCATGTTTGTATGGTTTATGAAAGGCTTCATTCTGGAGGCTACATTCAACTCCTGCTGAGGCTTTAAACTGCTCAAAGAGAACCTTGGCTTTCTTCCCTGTGAGCCAGGCTCCATCCTTGACTCCACTGAACTCCATTTTTTTTTAAAGATTTGCTTGAAATAAAAGAAGAAACACTCAGATGTCCTTCATTGAAGTCCAGAAATTTTCCTCTGAAGTTAGGAACACTTTCATCATCAAGGACGACTTAGAAATTTGTCCCTTTGACCTTGATGGTGCACAGTGTTACAGCACATGCAAGCGTTCATATTGATATATACGGTCAATGTGTCTCTTTGAAGATATATGATGGAACCACAGTGGAACTGATTTAAAACCTTCAGTTAAAGGACCATACCAGTCTTTTTTGATTTCTCACCATTAGCAGAGATCGTCTCTATCTTCTCCAATGTTTTTGGTAGAATGTGACTATGTGTTACTTTAGTAGATGTCAGGTTGCACTTTTAAAGCCCATTCACTGCCATTCATGTTGAAGCAGGGTGTAGAAACACTGTAGGACACATGAAAGTTGCTAGGTATAGGTAATTCACCCTTCTAAAGAGAACGTCTGCGTTTATTTGGCCAAAAATCACTGAGCGAGAGAGAGAGGGAGAGAGGAGCCCAAGGTATTACGCCTGGAAAAAGAGTTCCTTGAAAGTTCTGCCTTTCTACCTGGAATATTATTGTGAAGAAGGATTTCGCACAG
>JAPXVT010000018.1:9602269-9618806 GCA_029823135.1 Acanthurus reversus
ACTGGCCCCCGTTGTGACAATGACGGCTGCACACCACTGCGATCGACGAAAAATTTAATCACAATCACAGCAAGAGCAGCCACCTCTTAAAAGCAAAACGGGTTTAGAGAATAGGAAATCCCAGTAACTGTGAACTCACTGGTCTCACATCGAGGTCCAACAAACCCGTAAGGACAGGAACAAGTCTGCAGCCCCACACAGGTGCCTCCGTTTTCACACGGTAACCTGCACAGAGCTGCAGAGACGCATTCCAGTTAGTCATATTAGTCATTTAGAAGACTACATCTACAGTCATAGAAGAAAGATAATATTAAAGTGATATTCTGGCATTTTGACAGAGAGCCTCATTTTCAACTTTTTCAGTCCCATTCCTGTTTTTAGACCATTTTTAGCTCATTTGATGCAGCACGGCGTTTGTACGGCTCCTTGTTTCATGATGCTAATGCTAGCACAAGTCTATAGGACCAGTAGCAAACAAACAGTCACTACCAAAGTCTGATTAAACACGAGCGAGCCCTCCATACTCTGTGCTGCATCTAATGAACTTTAAATGATCTCTATCGATATGAACAGGACTGACGAAATTGAAAATGAGGCCTTATGTCAAAAACTCTAGAATATCCCTTTTAGACATCTGTGACTGGATTAACTGTAATAAGCCGACAAATTTTACCTTCCTGGCACGTTTCTCCATGAAAACCTCTGGGGCACTGACACACACCCGGAGCAATGCAAACACCCCCGTTCATACAGCCTGGCTCACAAATTGCTAAGAAAATATGGATAAACAATAAAAGTAAAACAAAACTATAAACAAGCACAGAGCGAGAAATGTTAGCTGACATCCTTTAAGATATTGATGTTTTACCAGTCTGACAGTCGAATCCAGTGTAGCCTGGTTTGCAGCGGCATGTGTTGGGTGCAGCACACTCCATGTTCCTGCCACATGTATGTCTGCAAACAGCTTAAAAAACAGACATAGTTGCAATGTAAAATGTTGTTACAGCTGTTTAATTTTTGTTTTATGCCTACAAACGTGACAAAAGATTAGGGCTTGTGAATTTTTAAAATGCACTTAAAGATTCAGTTAAATTAATCTCTCAAGATTCAAAGTACCACCCTCAATGCTAAGCACTTTTGACAAACTGGAGGTTTGACTGAAGAATCCAAGATTGCACCTTTTACTTCGCCTTCTGTGGTTGGTGCAACATGAGTTTGTTGTGATAATTTACATAGTTAGCCAGAAGATAGCATTGTCTCCATGTGTGCAATTTGCATTTAGTTTTTTATTATTATTTAACAAATACTGAAGACATGGAGCCTTACCCCGACAGGCTCGTCCGTCTCCAGTGTATCCAACAGGACACCTCCCGCAGCGGAAGCCCCCATCAATTGCTGGTTCACACACGACACCAGGAAAACATGGACGGTCGGCGCAGGTTGTCACATGTTTGATGGCTGTTGTACCAGTCCTATCTCCTGGCTGGATGGGGGTAGTTCTTTGCAGCACGGGCCTGCTGTAAACTGTCTTGCTTGGTGTTGTGAGAGTCAATGCAGGGACGATGTTCAGCGTCTCTGGGCCTTCTGATCTTGGCTCAGCCTCATCTCCATCTGCAGAGAACTCTGACTCAGACAGCGAGTAGGACATAGCAGTGAGGGCCGCTGTGAGGGGGAGGGCAGGTTTTGGAGGGGTCCAGGGTTTGGACCTGGTGGTTGCCTGCTGGTTGAGCTGGGGCTGGCTGGTCTCTTTGGGCTCCGTCACTTTGTCTGACTGAGAAGGCAGGTGAGTACCAGATGCTGTAACCTTGGAATGTGTGGCACTAATCAGTGCTCCTTCAGACTGCTGAGAGACAATCATGGAAGGAAGGAGGGAGGGAGATTGGATGTTCATATCCTCTTACTATAAATTACCAATCATATGATGGTAGACTCACCTTGGAGGCTGTCACATGGCGAATCATAAAATCCCTGGGAGTAGTCATACCAGATCTTGTATATGTCCTAGCATCCGATCTGATATTTGCACTTTGGTGTGTAACGTGAGTGTTTGAAGTGACATGTTGGGTGCTCATTGATGTTCTAGGAACATGTCTTGAAGCAGTGACTGCCTCTCTCCTTCCTGTCCCGCCTCCCCTCCCTGAGGCAGGAACCTGGCGTGGTGTGTTATCTCGGTTCGCTCTGGTGACGGACAGGTGTTTGATAGCATGTCTGGTGGGAAGGTTGGGCAGGTGGAGTTGGGAGACTTTGCTGATGCTTCCATGCTGTGATCGGATGGTTTTGGCTGCTGACTGCTGCTGAGGAAGGTGATTGGATGCTGAGGAAAGACAGGATGTGACACCGGTGCTTTAGACAGATGATCCATTACCCCGAGTAGATACTGTGCAGTGGAAACTTACAAACAGGCCTGTCAAGTTTTAGATTTCTCTACACACTTCAGCAGAGACATCAAGTTTGAGGTAAGTAATTGCATGAGTGCTTTGCGTGAATAGCCATCATTCACATGTGTAGCAACGGTCTCTAAGGGGCAAAGCTTGGTGATGGGACCGTTAGAGGAGCATTGAGCTCTTCAGGGAATAAAATGTGAAGCATAGTAAACTGTAATAAATACAGAAGCTGAGAAATAAAACCCAGAAGTTGAAAGCAGGAGAAGGTAAATCCTGATTTCAGCAGAACTCTTCACAACAGCTTTGCAAGCTGACTGAAGCAAATCTGTGTGAGAGCTGACTGACTCATCTGCATAAACACTTTGCTCAAGACCAAAACGATCCACAGTAAAGGGATTTAAGCTGGAATGAAACGGTCTCTCCTGAGTTGTCAGGCCCTCAGCTTTGCGCATGAGAAAATAACGTTAAGCAAACCTCTGTTAAAACTTAACGATCAGGCGCTGACTCAAAAAGCAAAGTACCAATGCTGGTTATTATATCCAGACAGTCTCTAACCACTTAATTGATTTATCTGCTGCAGTAAATGGCATTTCCTCCAGACAAGAAAAACACATTAAACAACCTAAGGGAAACAAGAACATCAGAGGAACAAATTAAAAGATCTTCTCAGTAGCCCACAATGTTTTAAGAGATTCCATTCAGCTGCTTTAATCAAATTCAGGCCTTCTTTCTAAACAACAACACATGATAGTATCTTTAGGCACAGTCGTGTATCTCTATATTCCTTTTTTTCTTTTATTATCATTCATATTTTACTTTATGTTAGTGGAAATGTCTCTATGCCAAGTGATGGACTAATCTTTAGATCTGCTTGCAAAGCTGCAAAATAATTTGAGAAATAAATCCGTTACCTGCCTTGGCGTTCTTCGTGCAGATACGTCCGTTGCCATAAAGACCAGGCGGGCAGCGTCCACAGACATAGCCGACATGTGGTGGCCTGCGGTTGATGCATTGAACCCCAGGAAAACACGGCCTACTGGCACATGTGGCTGATACATTCACAGCTGAGGCCTGACCAGATCCTGACAGGCACAAAAAGTGGTCAGGAGTATGCCCCTCTGATCGTACTGTACTTTATACCTGTTTTTTTTTTTTGGAGGGTGTCTTTATTTTTCAAGACGGACATGCAGTCGTCATGAAGTTTAAAAGTCTGTCTTTCAGATGTTTCTGTGTAAGTAAACACAGTCTGCAAAGATTGTAGGGAAAGTCGGGCTTACCTGGAGCTGATCTGCTGTTTCCTGATGCCTGGGTGACAGTGGCTGTTTTGGTAATTGTGTTGCTGGTTTTTGGCAGAGCAGGCTTGATTTGATCTTGTGTAATTCCTGAGATGTTCTTGAAAGCGTCTTTGTTAGTTGTGGATGTGTTCAGTTTAATTTCTTGGTTTTGTCTTGAAGCATCAGTCTCTGTTTGGGACACGACTGGAGTAAGAGCTGTAATGCTCTTTTCAGTCTCTGCCTTAGAGGACTTCTGGTTCTGGCTCATTCCTGGAATCTGCCTCAGAGTAGTAGTCTTAGTAATTCTTGATCGGTTTGGGTCAATCCCTGGAGTTGTCTTCAGCACCTCAACCCTCATCTGGAGGGCTCCACTTGGGGTTTTTCTGAAAGTGTCAGTCCTTATTTTAGGTGGTTGCAGCAGAGCATCTGGTATCTTGTAGACAGTTGTGCGGGGAGCAGATGTTTGATAGATGGGACCTGGCCTGATGACTGCCGCATGAAGAAAGACACAGATTAAATATTTTTTGTTGCTATTATTACCTTGATCTGATGCTTTTATCCAGAAATATTTTGGATTCAGGTTCAAGGTGGATATTGCAGTGACCCAGTAGCAAATAGTCACTGCAGCTCACTTTGCATGCATGACATTTAAGATTTTGGGACTTTACAGTGTGACCCCTAGTGCAGCTCCTGATGAGCTGTGACTCACCAACTTGTGTGTCTTTTGCACTGAAATGAACAAAAAGGTCAAATAAGTCATATCGAAGTTTCTTTGCTTGAGAAGATCAGAGAACTGAAGAGGCAACAGTTGAACAAATGCAGAAGGAATCCAATGACATGTCCTCATAAGTCTCCTTTTACAAAGTCAGATTAAAATATTAACATCTTACTGTCAGGAGTTTATTCTGTGTCCTTTGCTGTGAGCCAGATTTTCCATTAGAGACAATAATGTCTTGAGACATAAACCTTGATTTGATTTTCAGCCTGCATGCATGCCAGGTTTTGAGAGGTTCGTTGATTACTCAAAGGACAACAACATGATCGGGAGAAAGCTTAAACTCTGTTGACATTTACTGTAGATTGTCCCCATGTTAGAGCAAACAGTGATGATTTGCAAATGCTGTTCAGCCCCACTTTGTTTTTAAGCCACTTTCAGCTCCAATTCCAAAACAGATGAGACGCTGTTTGAATAAAAACCAGAAGACAACCACTGTAAACAAAAGTGCTCCTGAGCCCGTGTAGTAAGATCCTTTAAACAACGTGTTCACAAAGTGGGGAATCTCTCTCCATCCTTGCTTGATGACTGAGCCTTTTGTGGATGCCCCTGTCATATCCAGTCACTTGTTACCAATGAACCTGTTTACCTGTGGAATGTTCCAAACAGGTGTTTTTGGTGCATTTAACAACTTTCCCAGTCTTTTGTTGCTCCTGTCCAAACTTGTTAAAAACGTGATGCTGCATTAAATCCAGAATGGACAAATACTCATAAAACTCATTCAAGTTAATATGCTCAAACATTAAAGGCCCACTGAAGAGTTTTGGGTTTGTCAGTCACGTTTAGTAAACACAACATTCAACTACCCCCCCACCCCCACCCACACACCCACACACACACACACACACACACCACCAACCGAGGTTGACAAGTGAAAGATTCATGTTCCATTTCTATCCTGGGCGAAATAAAACGATACACCCAATAAACCCCCGAGGCATCTCGATTCCCGCAGCCGAGTCATCGGATGTCTGCCTTGGCAGCAGTTTCATGTGTCCCACCAGTTTCATGTGTGCTGGAGGAAAGACACTTTTCCTCAAGAGAGGGCAACAGCGTAGTAAACGCTTTATATCATCTAATAGCTCAGCGGCATTTCACTGAAGGGAAAGCAATTTATATTGAGTGAAACTACATTGCTGGCACGGGACCAGCTCGTTAACTTAGATGGCTGGTCAGATGACTGGGAAGCTACATTTCTATAGATAAATGTCGCTGTTAGCCAGCTAACTATCAAAAGTTAAGGCACTTCCTAGTGTCTTACCTGTCCAACAGAAAGCAAGCTAACTTCACATTACTCTTCAACCCATCCTCATCTTCACGGCTTGCCAGCAGGTGAACACCAGCCTTGGATTTACTCTTGTTTTGGGTTGTGCTTTGTCGGCTTGACTGGTTGTCTTACCGCCTGCACGTTATCGGTTTTGGGGATTCACACCCCACATCCCCTGCACTCACCCCCACCCCCAAATGTTGACACCCAGAAACCTCCTGCCTAACCAAAACAGAATACAGCCAAAGGGGGGCCACTCTTTGTTTAGAAACTACCACATTCTTTTAGTGGCCCCTGAGTGATGATTGAGAGAAAAAATATTTTTTATATGTATATTTTATTTTGTAGTACAAAGCTCCTTAGTGCACCCTTTTCTACAGATTTGTAGCTCCTATGTTCTCACCTCAATGAATCTCAGATGTTTTGTTTTTTTTCAAATCAGTTAATGATGTGTTTACTTTGTGAATATACATTTGTACACATGCATGTCTGCACACGATGAATGAGTGAGTGAGCTTATCTGTGATTGGAGAAAAAAGGCTTAGTTTTCCTCCCACAGTGTCAGCATTTGTAAAGCATCAGCTCCAGTTAGCAGTCGCTGCAACACAAAGTGAGCACATGGAGGGAGGCAGTCGTATCAGCTGCCATCAGCCATCTGGTTTCCATTCAACACAAGTACTGCATCTCTGCTGAGAGCTCCTTGGAGACGCATGGTTGAAATGAACAAATTCACCTTTGCATAGAAAGCAGTTAGCTGATGCTCTTATCCAAAATGATTTACTTGATTCATCAGCAGAGAAATCTTCCAAATTTTTTGGGTTGCTGGGAAATAATTACAAAAAATGTTGGAGCCAACAACACAGCCTCCAAAAGATGAAAACAGAAGACTATGGGGAATTTAAACATTGATTTTTTTTAAATTATGTCAAACTTTACAACATTACAATTGGCTGCAAAATGTTAAAGAACAGCAGTATCTGACAAACTCAGGTTAATAAGATCCGTGTTCACGTTGTTATTTTTGTGGAAAAAGCAAGAAAGAGGAAAAAGTTTGTCTTGTGAGAATTTGAATTAATCATTTTTTTTCTTAAATAACAGTTAAGTTTGTTTTTTTTAAGGAAAATAGTTCTAGAAAATAATATGAAAAGAAATGATTTGTTCAGAATGACAGTTTTTCCAGTGTTATTTTACCATTGTGTTCATTTTTTTAATCATCCCGTGGAAAGTAAAATGTTCTCATTTTATTGAAATGATGTCATTATCAATTTTATTTTACAGTCTTTGGACATCAGACTCGTGACTGGACACCAGATTAGACAAACCTGTGACTAAATATCTCTCACAGCATATCAAGAAGTCCAGACTTTTTCGGTATTCAGTTGGTTTGTTTCTCTACAGCAGCTTATTGATTGGTTAGCTGGGATGATTCAGTGCCTTGCTCAAGGCTCTTTGACCAGATACAGTACACTGTTGTTGATGCACACAACATCTGTTTAATGTGTGATTAACTTTGTGGCTGAGTTGTTTCCCAGCTTCCCTGATAAAAAGGTAATACCTTGCTTACCTGTACATGTTGTCCCATTTCCCAGCATGCCTTTGGGACATGGCCCACAACCATAGGAGCCAAAGCTGTTAAAGCACTGTACTCCTGGGAAACAAGGCTTCCTTTCACACTCATTGATATCTTCCAGGCATGTCACCCCTGCCAAAAAAACACACACAGGAAATCATAACTGTGATGATCCTCTACACCTGCAAACGTGATGTCAGAGGAGCCAGACAGAACAAATCAGAACCTGCTTTTTGTCAGTTTTAAAGAGCAAGGGCTTTCATTAAATTCTTACCTCTCAGCCCTGCAGGACACTTGCATCTGTAGCCGCTGGCTGTGTTAACGCACGTGCCAACGGTGCACGGGGCGGACAAGCACTTGTCTACATCCTTGTCGCAGAGGTCGCCCTGCTTGCCCTCAGGACACACACACAGGTACTTCCCACTGCCAGCAGGGAAATTAACGTCTGTCACACACGTACCTCCATTCAGACACCCACATGGCACCACATCGATCTGTATTAGAGAGAGAGTGAAACTGCTGCTTATTCTTTATTTATTGCTCAATGTACAATATTTAGCATGTTTAAATTAACAGGGATGCTAATATCTTTGTCTGAAAAAGTTTAGCTGCTGTTCTGATAAATTACATTGCTCTGCTAACCAAATGGATTTCTTCCTCTGCAACTCTACCTCCACAGTGACAGTGCTTTGAGCGTTGCACTCGTCTGACAGTGTGAAGCGGAATGAACGCCTTGATTCCTCATCAGGCAGCAATGGGACCCTCCAGATGAGGAGGCCGGCGGGAGAGAGGACCGCCCCCTTTGGCCCCTCCTCCAGCTGGAAGAGGAGTGCCGAGCCCTCTGGGTCTGATGCCGCAAACTGGAAGACGAAGTTCTCCCCGGCAAATGTCCGCAGGCCGCTCTGGGGTCGGTGGAAGGCCGGTGGCTCATTGACTGAGGACAGAAGAGGTAAAACCTGAGAAGCAGACTACAATGGAGTGTTGAAATATATTCATGATGCAGTTACAGTCCAAAGTAGCAATCTATCATCTTTATTCCTGCCTCATTATTTGCTATTAAATTTATGATAGGTCTTTGATTTGATGACAGAATCTCCTTCCTGTCCTCAAATAAACTCTTTTACAAGTGATCTTATTTTGGCAAAAACATTCCTCGAGGCTGTTTCTGGAAGAATCATTGTAAACACACATATCCATGGTAGGAGAGGTTTCCAGCTTTTCTTTCCAAGAGGAGCTCTCAATGGCGTGTCAACAAGATCATGTAGCATTCATTACTGAAAAAAACACTTTCTGCACAGATGTTTTATGGTTGATAATCCAGGAAACACCTGCTCAGCATGATGGTCGTATGTGAGGAAACTGACAAGAGGACACTTGCACTTGGGATGCAAAATACTACTTGTTCTTAACTGTATATTGAGAAAGACAGAATGTGAAGAAATAAAAATTACAGTGTGTAATGATGCCTTCCACAAGAGTCTACAACAAACGATTGATGAGTTATGGAAGGGGGCGAGGCTAAAGCATAGGGGTGGGTGTGTGTATTTTTCTACAGAGTTTGACCATGTTACATAAATCCGTTTAGAAGTTATGCGCCTTTTTGTTACAGGCCACTCCCAGTTCCCCCCCTTATTTTTGCCAGTTGTCTCAAACAGTTAATCACCTGTTTTTTGGCTCATGACCAACCTCTCCGCTTAATCTTGTGCAAGTCTGTGAATCCATTTGGAAGTTATGCACCTTTTTTGTGATAGGCCACTCCCATTACCACGCCCCCTTTTAGACAAACTGCATGTACACAAGCGCACACCTTCACACACACATACTTGACCTCAATGAAAAATTTCAGCCTCGAAAACTGTGGCCGTCAAAGAGTCTGGAATTTTTGTGGACTGATCGAGCAACAGCTGCTGTTGCGGCTGTAAATGTGTTTTATTGCAGTGGACACTTCTTACAGCCTCAGTGTTACTTGTGACTTGTGGTTTGTTAAGTGTAAGTAAAGAGATTGTCACTCTATGAGGCTGTGGTAATCAGCCATGTGATTTGCCCCCTCCCCTCTCCTTCAGAGTGGTTTAGCGACAGGTCAGGGCATGCTGGGAAACTCAAGCATCCGCTCCTTTGATCTGCTGATGGTGACAAACAGGACCACAGTTGGACAGCTGACACAGAAACAGGGTACCTGTGAGATAAATACTGTTTTCTCTGTTGTTCATCATTAGTGGGCTGCAAACTGAACCAAGAACACCTTTAATCTCTGGAACAGCTGCAGCAGCGACTCTTACAAAGACAACAGCAGATTTAGATCTTGATGTCATAAAAATGGCCCAAAACTTTATGTTTGCCAAAGGTCTGTGGGCTACCAAACTAAAGTTTGACCCATTTGTGACTTAAGAGTCTTTTTTTTCCCCCCCTTCACCGGATGTTAATCCTGGCTGCAGGGGTTTGCTTCCATTCCGAGCATTTGTGAGGACCAGAGCTGATGTCGAATGATCAGGTCTGACTTGCAGTTTGAGTTTCAGTTCATCCTAACAGTGCTGGATGAGGCTGAGGTCAAGTCTCTTTGCAGGCCACTCAAGTCCTTTCACACAAGGAACCTTTTCAAGTCCATTGTAATTTCTTCCAGAATATTTATTTTCTGCTGTAATTTTCAAAATTCCTTGTTTCACAATTTTGGCACATTTTGTTATCAAATACAGTGTCTAATCATGTGGTGGAGGAATAAAATTTTAACAATTAAATGAGAAAATATTCAAAATATAATGAATGGCAATGAGTTTGATGTAAAAGGGCACTGCACTGTTTTTTTTATGAAATGAATTATGTGTAGCTTAGCCTCTGTATGGATGATTTTCTTACTTTTGGGAAACGCACATCTTTGTTTGCAATGCTTGAGTAGAAATGGATATAATTAGTAGCATAGGTTTTGTTTCTGTTAATTCGGCTTTAGGTCCATGAAAACATGTTTATAATGGTCGGGGGGGGGGATATTTTGTGTTTTCCAGTTGATTCTGTTTATCAAATTCTCTGACTCTATGTTTTCTATATCTTGGAAGTCATAGGGCCATGGAGCTGGTTTGTGCACAGAGGCATATTACAGCAGGAAAGGGACCTCCCAAAACAATGCAGTAAACTTTAAGGAACACTAAAATATCAGTGTATAGCATCGCATTATGGTTTCCCGAAGTAGCCAGGCTCAGGACTTAAGGGATACACACCAGTACACAAATTGTTGTGTGCTTTATATCTAAAAATTTCATGCATATTATCTTGAGTAATTGTGATGATGATTCTGTAATGAAAAGCTGTTTGTACCTTGGTTTACAGACCAGATGAATTTGGACGTGTTGGGGTCGCAGAGGAGGCAAGGGCTGCTGGGATTGGAGTCTCCCTCTGTGAAACACATCCCGTCTATGTTACATGTCCTCTCCTGGCAACCGGAGACAGAGCAGAGAAGAAGCAGGTTTGTTTGTGAGCTCGTATTTACAGTGTTGTTTTAAAATGTTGACACATTGAGGCAGCTTTACAGCATCATAAAACTTATTTTTCCGGGCAGTTTGTTTTACTTCAGTGGTTTTCTCTGGAGATGGCAGGTAAGTAACAGGACATCAGCTCTACATACACATCTTCTCCTCCATCTCCGCTGAAGTTAATTCATCTTTGGCAAACACATGCACTCCAGGTTGTTTGTGAGGTTACATGATGTCCTGTCTCCATTCCCATAAAAAGATGTTCCAGTAAGAACACGGCCCCCTTTGTAGCTTTGTGTTAAGACTGATGTTGACCTTTTAAATTGCCAGCTGCTGCATGTTTGGAGGATGGGAAGTCACACACTCTGGTTTAGTCATTCAACCAGCTACAAGTTGCTCATAGCGATTTTGCTGCCTTAACGGAGCCTAAAAAAACACTTCACCGCACTTTTCCACTAAACACGCATGGAATCACACCTATCTCCTAAATGTATTTCCCATACTCAGACAAAACCTGGAGAGTTTTTTAAGTGATGACCGTCTAAAAAAGCAAGACATTGGGGAACTGAAAGGTCGTACAAAGTGTCTGACTTAGCAACCAGCACTTGTTGGTTGCTGTTTATTTGGATGATCACCCTCTGGAAAATAAAATGACCTTGAACCTTAATAACGATGGTAATCTGGCCAAATCTGAAAGTGCAAATATTTTCCATGCAGCTGTCAAGCCTTTTGCAACAATTGATTTCTCTATCTCATGTTCTTGCAGTCTCAGAAAAATCAAAAACTACAGATGGAACTTGTTAGCATTTTGAGTGTTGCAGTCCTCAGTAGTCTTTACTACTGTACATTATTAGATGCATACTCAGTACTTGTGGGTTGGACGGCATCCATCTTCAAATTCAGCCTTCATCTTGGTCACAACTGCACATGTGTGAAGTTTTGTGATGACATCTTTATAGGTTGTGATGTTATCACACTGAGGAAATCTGCCCATAATCATATAAACACCTGACTAAGAACTCAGACTTTCTGTTGTGGTAGTTCCTCTTGCGTAACATGTCTTTAGAAACTCATTTTACCATGGCGTCACATGTACACACAGACTTACAAGGTAAAAGCAATACCAGCTACGCCATTGTGTCTTAATATCAGTCAGAAGGATCCGTAGTAAATAGTCATTTTTCAGCAAATGACTGAGTCGTCAGTGGAGGAGATGAACAACTCAACAGAGCATAAAAACACTTCACTTTTTAATGTGAGTTACCTTTAACTTACACAGTCCTGAGCGCGATGCCTCACAGACTTGGCAAACGCCGTCATAGATTGTCAGCACCTTGGCTTGGCTGTACTGCGAGCCATCATTGGTTACCTGGGACAGAAAAGAGAACTGACACTGAAACACTTCTGACCAAACAGCCACCAACAAATGACAAATGAAAGTTGCAAACAGGAGCTTAATATCAGAGACGATACCTTAATCTCCCAGCGTGCGTATGGCTTGTCGTCCATCATGAAGTCTTCCGTATTGACGGCTGTGTTGCTCAGAGATGGTACAGCACAGTCTAAAGCCTTGGAGCTGAGGAAGGTGGCTTTTGTTCTCTGTTTTTCCCCTGGAAGCCAACCTCCGTTCATATACTGTAGAGGCAGATCAACCCATTAGGAAATATTTTAAAAAAAAACTTCTTTTATGTTGAAGGCCTCCTGACAAACCTTTGACCTTGCCTTTGCTCACCTTTAGTCTGGTGGCATGGCAGCTGAGGCTGGGTGAGTCGATGAAGCCAAGGCCGAAGACTCGAATGTTTCGACAGTTGAAGGCTCGGATGTCACACAGTCCACCATTCTCTAGATCTGTTAACTCCACTGGCTGGCCTGTAGCAGGATAGATTATTGTTTGTTCATGAGTACATAAAAAGCTGATCAGAGTTGAGAATATTAGCTATACCAGCAGCTTAAAAGAACAAAATTTTTTCTAAACTGGTAACACTTTTAGTTCTTGACCTGCTAAACCCATTATGGATCAGATCAGCTGTCTCTTGATACTCACTGATGGCCAAGCTGCAGTCGTAGAAGCTGTGGCTGGGATAACACTGGCAGCCCCACTCTGTGCACTCTCCATTTCCATTGCAAAAGTTAGGACATCGCAATGCTGGCACCACCTCCCTGGACACTCCTGGTGGACCACCCACCTCCAAGGCTCTCTGGGTCCGGTTTTCCAACAGCCTCCTCTCACATTCATTCTCCAGGTATGGCAGCAGTGCCTCCTCCCAGCCCAGGTCGTCTTTGAGCTGCAGATCCAGGATGCAGAGATCAACTGCTTCATCCAGGCGGCGTCCCAGCAGCCCCTTGCACACTGCACCTACAGTGGAATTTACCAAAGCAATCTGACACACCTCCAGAGCTTTGGCCGAGGTCAGGCCGCTTGGCGTGGGCCACTGAGGGTGCACCTGCAGTCGGACTTCTGCCAAGTGATCCTCAGGGAAGAAGTAGGCCAAACTCTCCAGATCTGCTTGACTGAGGCTCTGAGCAGTGAAGACAGGCTGGAATTCAAATGATGCCTGTCGCTTTGGCCTGTCGACAGAGAGCAAAAGATCCTCCCTGAACTCTCCTTCCAGTTCACCGTAACTGTTCTTATTGTTCTCACTGTGAAACTGAAGGTGCCTCCTCTCCAGAGGATGACTGTTAAAGGCAGACATATCCAGGATGCTTTCCTCTCGCTCTGGACTCTTGATATATTCCACTGTTGTGTCGATAGAGGGGAACACAGATGTATAATCCACATTATCATATGCGATGCAGTTAGAGTGAGCAGAAGGATTGTACGAGTTGCTCATTCCTCTGCTAGCGTGATGAGGAGTGCTGTATTCTTTCTGGCACTGACAGAAGGGCCTCTTGACCTCTTGCATCGTCCCAGGTGGAGTCTTGTCAAATAAACTTTCACCAGGAGCTATCCTAGCACACACACACACGCACAGGAAAAAGTAGTTCTGTGGAGGCTTTAAACATTCAACAATTTTATCCTAATCAATTTGTAGTAAAACAAAGGTAATGACTTTAATAGCTTTAACTTTTAGTTGTCCAAATTACTCTGAGACTGACCTCCATCCCTCTATGAAGTGATGCACGTCATCAGGGCTGAAGGATCCGCCATCAGAGCCGTGGAAGTCATTGTTGCCGTTGCGGTCGAAGGTGCCACACAGGCCTTGTGTATTGCTGTAGTCTACACTTGGTGACCGGACAGACAGACTCATTCCCCAATCACCAACATCGGCCCTTACAAAGGCCCCGGAGGGAAAGATCAACTGCAAGAGGAGAGTCACATCCAATAGCTAGTTACCAAAATCTCCTCATGCAGCAAGAGTAAAACTTCAGAAGCATTCTAAATCAAAGTTCAGTAATGGACATTATTAAATTTGAGATTCCTCATGTAACTCACAGGGTATGATTCAAGCATGAAAGAAGCCAATGATGTTTGATGGGAAGCTAACAAAATGTAATGTTTTTTAACCAAATCTGTACCAGTGGCAAAATGTTCGGATACCTACGGTGACCTTCTTCCCCTGGTGAGACTCCAGAACTCTGACTCGACTGCCTTCTCTGTCTGCTAAGTTCTTCAGGGTAAGCTGTGGCCTTGTTTCCTGCGGCTGGCCGTTGCACATGTCAAAGATGGCAATCTCATTCCCCTCTCGCACTGCAACACCACAGTTGCAGGCGACAGAGTAGTGACGGCTGCCACAGTCCCACTGGCGAGAGTGGACCTCGAACTCCCTGATGAGGCTCCGGTAAAGGACAAAGGTGCCAGTCTGGTGGTTCTCATAACGCCTGCATGTTGCAGATTTACAGAAGGACATCCAAATATATAATATCTGAGTAAATCTGGTGTATAATTATGTCAAACTAAAACTTAAATGAGAATTTGGTGTCTGTTGATTATCGATTAGGAAGTAAATTACCTGCCGTCCAGGGTAATGATATGTGGGTCAGTCAGAGAGTAGCAGATGGAAGTAGGAACGTCCTGAACTGTGACCTGAGGGCAGGGGTCAGGAGAGCAAAGATTAGGGGGGCTCCACCCTCTGACTCTCTGACTTTTGGCTTTGATGTTTTCACTGAACACAGATGGGAAAACTCCTCAGCAGCAGGGCCCTCAGAGCCAAAATGTCTGGAGGCTGACTCTCTGTCTTACATGATATAATAGCTTTTGAGGACGCAGCTAATAACTACATAGAACAGTGCTATTTAAACATCACGTCAAACCATCAAACAGGCACACTTTTGGCTCTAAACACCCACCTTCCCTCCAATTTCATAAAGCACTGTATAACTGTGTGTATATGTAAACAGTATCACAGAGAAGCCTACAATTACTGCCGTCTTTTTAATGCTCTCTAATTAAAGTAATACTTTGATGATTACATTACACTGCTGTTACTTTATTTCTCATTTATTTTTGGACCCTCGTGCCCTCTTAAGCATTTCAGGATACCCCCTCAAGGACTCCAGTTTCCATGCCCCAGGAAACTCATATCACAAATCCATGGCACCAAATTACTTTTGAAACATCTAAAAGGACTCCCAGTACTGCAAAGGCTTCATCTATTTCCGGAAACATTGACAGTTTCTCTAGATCTTTCCAGATATTACTGGGTCCATAAGAAGCTCTTCAAGGCAAACTGAGCGTTTGAGTTTAATGCAACTTTATGCCTTAGATTCTAAATTTCTCTCAGACCTCTTCAAGGTTTCCAGAATCCCCGTCAAAGACCAATGAAAACCCCTCAAGGATGATGGAGGTTGTCTTGAGTACTCATTGACCCTCCTTGTGGTCTTCCAAAACCTGTTAAAGGATCCCTTAATGACCAATTAAAACCCCGTACAGATCCCTAAAAGACCCTCCAGGATGGCTTGAACTTTTTCATGAACGCCTGGAAAACCCTCAGGGTTCTCTTGATACCCGCTGAAATGCCTCTTAACAACTTCTGCTATAACTTGCATCTGCAGAAAGAATTTTAATGTTTTAATGGTACTTCTGCTTAAATGACAGGTTTGAAATGCTATATAATGCTATGTATATGCTTTTAATGGCCCCACTAATGAATAGAAAGTAAGATTTAGGTGTGTTTATCCAAGGAATTTCACTTCAACTCACTTTCAGAGACGTTGGGACATAGTTTCTCCAGAGTCGTGGTGCACTGGGTCCAGGCAAAACACTGATCAGACTTGGTCGGTTCCCATCTCGCGTGAAGTCTGTGACAGCAGTGACAAAAAAGGTGGCCTGGCTGCAGCTGCCGTTGCTGCAGGCATCAGCCTGGAGCTGCACCTGGCAGGCGGACAGCGCCACATTTGAGGCCTCCCGTCCGAGACTGTCTGTGGACGTCAACATAACAGTGAGTTAGTGTTAATGGACGAAACGCAGCTGCCTGCAGAACTGTTTTGATGTCCTGAGCCAACTTTGATGTGAAAACGTACAAGGAGGGTTGCAGAGGAAAAGCCCAAGACAAGCTCATGAAAAGTGGTTTTAGTTGAAATGTCCTGTTCAACACCCACTGGAGTTTTCTGTGATCAAACTAAAGATGCTTGTGACCAAGTTTGTAACTTTTTGGGATGATAGAATCTTATTTAACCAGGTGTTAATACATGCGTCAATAAAAATTTCAGTGCTTCAAATTTGCTTTTTGTTCTTAAATAAAAAAAAAAAAAGTTCTC
Source organism: Acanthurus reversus (assembly GCA_029823135.1). Lineage (NCBI taxonomy): Eukaryota > Metazoa > Chordata > Actinopteri > Acanthuriformes > Acanthuridae > Acanthurus > Acanthurus reversus. The sequence goes on from JAPXVT010000018.1 coordinate 9,618,701, forward strand.
TTAAAGGGGCCATAAATGGACAGAGTGGTATGTTTGGTTAATTCAAAGTGTTTTCACAAGAAAGAAGACTTAACAATGGTTAAGTTGAATTATACTCAGACTGTCA
>JAPXVT010000018.1:9715921-9732294 GCA_029823135.1 Acanthurus reversus
GGATGGTCACTCGCTCATTAGCATTGCTTCCGGTTTGGAAGCAGTATCACATTACTGCGCTGATCAACAGGGACTCCACGATATGCTGCATTGTGCCAAGAAAGAAAGGAAAGAAGAAGACTATAATAAATGTGGATGTAAACAATGCAGGATTCAGAATATTTTTAAAGATCAGCTTTGGTGATTTATGAGGAAGGACGTGCACTTGACACGTCAATAAGACAAGCTAAAGCATCAATGCCATGAATAAATCCTTGTACCCCGCTTTCGTCACAACCTGCAACAACCTTAAAAAACAAGGAATCTTAAGACTTTAAAGCATCCATTAAAGTAACAGAACTTGAGTATTTTTGCGAGCCTCCCCTTCTTTATTTCAAGAACTTTCTACTCAAGCACTCCAGGCTTTGTGTTCAGACAAACTGAAGCAGCGGAACGTTTCACTCCTTGCCAAAGGGATGGCCCTCCCATGGTGTGTGTGTCACTTGGATGCCTCCAACCCACTGCTTCTATATGAATGAGTTGATTCGATGGCGTAGAGAGTGTAAGGCATGGATGGACCTCTTTTGTGGCCATGCGACCACTAAGCTTACTAAGCTTGAATGCACCAACATGGCAGCCATAGTGACACAGAGAAGGTGCTGTTTCTTTTTCTGTCAGGATGAGTAAAGCCTTGTCAGTCATTTCTTCCAAAAGGGAAGGATATGTCATGATCTGGCTACAAAAGATGCACAAAGACCTCAATAACACTTCCACCAGGATCACACAGGCTATAAAATGAGCATGCCCAGAGACTGGGTGCACATATTGAGTGATTTTTTTTTACTAAAATCCAGACAAATCCTCTTTACTCAGGTGATACATGACAGGGAAATTAATGACGTGTAATTATTCCCTCATTCAGAAGCCCCATAATTTGTTCCCCCATGGCATAGAAAATAAAAGGAGGGCGTCCAGTGTCTGACCCTCGTGTATCAGCCTCTTGTCTCAAATCTCTTGTACTTGGACTTTATCCAAATATCATTAAAAGAAACAGTGAATCCCCCCTCCACACCTCCCCGACCTCCCAGCACCCCTTCCCTTAAAACTGGGATTCCAAACTCCAAATTCCTCCTCACATCAAAAGGGCTCACATAACAGCAGCTGCAACCAAAAGCAAATCCTCATAAATGACTCTCTGACTGTTACAGCAGCAGCTACATGGCGGCAACCTCGCCTTCACCTGTAAAGAGTAGTAATATTAATTACCAATGAAGTCAGTTCATGGAGATTTGTTCGTTGTAGCAAATGGACACTCAGAGGCCATCCAAAGTCTCTCCATCAAAATATTCAGAGAGGACCATTTCCGAGGCTGTGTTCTCAGCTCCTTCCTACCGGGGTGAATGGCCTCTCTGTGCAACCTGCCAACTATCTGCCAATGGCCGCTCTCTTTTACAAGTGAATGGACTGAGTTTAGCCACAGTTAAAAAGACACACTAACGTGCCATGGCTGCGCCACAATGGCCGTTCGGGTAATTTGCCAAACCTAATGATGCCGGTTTGGCCCCGGCTAGAGGAGGTAGAGAGCAGGAATCCTAACGAGGCACACAGCTGCACTGATCCCTCTCTTCCTATCTCCTCTCTCTCATCTCTGTCTCCTTCTGTTCTTTTATCATGAGCTCCATTTCTTTTGCTTTCTGGAACAGGGCACAACTAGGCCGTGTAGCCAAATGCATACCCTCTGCATTCTTTAAAAATGCTTCATTATCAAGAATTTTCCCACATTTCCCTGGAAGGCAATCCGTCTGTCATTAGACATGACTGAAAATGACTGGGCTGCCCAACAATTTCTTACAACATGAGGAATTTTAGCCTCTACAGTAAGCACAGCTGCGCTACCTGGGGAACAAAGTTGATCGTTTAGCAGATGTAGAGCAAGATATTACTCTGAGAGGTTGGTGGAGTCCAAAAACAGAGCTTAAAGCTGCAGATGGTAACATCAATAACTTTTTTTGTGTTCCATTTGGAAAAAATGTCATAGTAATCATAGACAGCTATTAGTTAGTGACGTGGTCTGAGAGTATCATGAGATTTCTATGTTTTCCCGTCATGCCTCTGTATTCAGGATTGGTAAAAATCGTATTGCTCTTGTCCTGTATGCTCAATCAGTGATGCTCTCTGTACTCTCTGTCCTGATTGGCCGGTTTGCGCCCCTTTGTGTTTATGCCTTACGCTCTTACAGCAGTGTCTGCAAGCTACACTGTCAGCTGGCTAACGCTTGAGCTGAAACAGACCACCGCGGCAACTTCCCCTGCAACCATTTTGTCTCACTTCAAACTGAACTTTAAAGAGAGAGCAATGATGAACGAAATAAAATGCGAGTTAGAGCAAAAACAGGGAGGAAAGGCTGCAGCGCAATTGCTTCCCAACAAGTCTCATGCTGCAGCTAACGTTAGCTTGTTAGCTCATTACCAACAGCAGCGTCAAGGGAGAGTAATTTTTTGACTTATATTTATCATTTTTATAGTTTATTTTTAATTTTCCTGAGCTCAGCCCCAAGTATGTTATTAACAACTTTATCAGTAACAGTAATAGGAAAAGTACCATCACAAGTAGGCAAGAGCCACATACATTACAAACATTACAGTCACACAAAGACCTGCAGCCTCAAAAATGTGCCATACAATTGAATGTACACCTATCAAATCCCTGTAATTTTGTCTCTACATTCCTTCACGTACAGACATCTGTAGGCAAACAGTGGTTTTCAGGCTTAAACCACATTCAACAATGCCAAAGAATATCTATGATCTCCAATACATATAGAGGCCAGTACAACAACCTATTACATGACCCATGTTCACTTTATGGGTTACTTAAAGACATCTCCATGACAAATGAGCGAACTCCATCCAATGAGGAAAATCATGAGATTTGTTTTAAACAACATTATCTGGCTACTTAATTCTTACATAACATCATCAAAATCTTTTTAATAATACGTTCTGGTGCAAGAGATTGAATGGCGTTTCTGTGTCAGTCACTCAGACTGATACAATGCACAGCACTCCATCTCACACGCCACACCAAGAACAATACCGGTAGTTTTAAAAATCCTTCCAGCTCAAGCGGATGACGGAGTCCACACTATAAGGACAATGACAGCAGCAGATGATAACATTGGGATCACTTTCAGAGCAATTTCATGAACGACAGCAACACTGACAGCCAATCAAAACCATAGCACATAGGAAGACGTGTTGTTTCCCATTTACGCCACAAGAGGGATAATACCCTTCAGTGAACCCATGTGTCAGTAGCGAGCATGGCTGGACCTGGACGGACGTATTACAATGTTTACGTATTTTGCAGAATAGAAGTAAAGAAAGACTATTATAATTCTGAATCTTCATTCAAGGGTGCAACACAGGACATGCTTTTTTTGGATACAGGATCCAAACATTTGGATTAAAAACAGTTCAGGAGTGGGCATCTCCTGAATTCTGGTTTGTGCAGCTGATGTAGGTGAAATAAAACCACCTTTTAAGCTAATTGACAGCATTCAGCAAACATTTTTAGATGGTCTAACATTACTCTAATCACCTACACTTAACTAATGTGGTATGCAACTGAATAAACATTTTACGGTGTAATATTAGGCTGCAAATTACACATTAAAAAAACATTATTTTGGCACTGATGGAGTCTCAAGTGTGCTCCGTGATGCTGTTTACAGAATGATATTGTTATGATGCTCGCATAGTTATGGTTATAGTTAAAGTGCTTGGTGTGGATGGCCCTTATCACTGATTGCGGTGAAACTGGATCGTATTTTTTGGTAAGAATGGATTCTGGTTCTGTCTCTGATGTTCTTCAGCTACTCCTTCTCAATTTGGGATTGTGATTTGGGAATTTTCGTGATGGGCAGGTACCTTTACTTGTGGCAAAAGTAACCTGTAGTTGCTAGTGAGCTGTGTCGACCATGCAGATTGCTGCCGCCTGGTGCAATGAGGGGTGTTGGTGTTCATGTCGCTATCACAGGAACTTTGGACCGGTGGAAGAGGTGGTTTTCATGTTTGGAGCATAGGAGGACTCAAGAAAAAATGTTGATGGAGGGCAGCACCAGAATGGGTGCCAGAATCAAAGCTGGATAGAGGACAAGGGAACCAGGGAACTCGAAGAGAAGAGAAAAATGCAAAGAACTTCAAGAATTGACCAAAAGGTGATACTAAAAAAAAAACATGTTTTAATGCTCAGACAAGTCGTGTTTTAGCAGTTATGTTACATAAATAACATATATACTCTTAGCTTCATGCAGAGTTACTGTAATGGATTTAATTAGAGTGTAACAGTGTTTTTATAACACTGTCCATCCCTTGAGGAAGGTTTGTAATTGGAAAAAATATTCAAGCACTTATGTTTCAGTGCAAGTAATTTTAATGGTTATTTGTAGAGTACAAATTTGCATTTTATTATCTCAGTACAATGAGTAGTTTGTTTTCCACATCTGAGCCCATGGCGTTCATACATTTAATCTTAAATTTGTCTCTGAGTGGCTATTTTACCTGGTCGAACTAATATCACCAAGCTCATGGAGAATGCCTTTGAATATAAAACTCTTGGGTGACTAACAGTCTTCGTATTTAAATGACTGATCCACGGCAGCCAATTGATGCCCCTGTCATGGAGAAGGAGCTCATTACCCACCAAAGCATTTTTGTGATAATTATTGCGATGCCAGATATGTGATTTTTATTTTCCAGGAGGTAAACTTTGACACCTAAGTCATGTGATTAACTACAAGAGGAGAATAATTGTAATTTTCTTTACATGCAAATTGCCAAGCGGCTGTTTCTAGTCCAAAATATTAAGCAGTATCCCCAGAACACTCGCCTTAGAGAAATGGTATAAGGGAATTTTCAATGCTGCCCAAGGTTACAATCAGTGCAACATGTGGCTCTGAATGACAAAAGGCCAACTGCCCTCTGTTGAATGGTCAGGCAAAAAAAAATAACACTCATGCGGACATAATTTTAGAATCCAGACAGTCTATTGATCGAGGGTTGGGAGTCTGTTCCTCTGTCTCTCCTCTGCCTTTCTTTCCTCCACTATCCCCAAACCAATTTCGGCACTCATGCCTCAGACGGAACAAAGGAAATATCCATGCACGTTACCTGTAGCCCCCCCATCTTTACACATGCCTAACCATGCTACATGTAGTCTCTGGACTGAGAGAGAGCAATAAGCGCTGAGGATGGGAATGGAAAGGAAGGAGGTGGAGATCCCGGGTCATGTTATAGATCATTAAAGGAGAAATGAGCCCGCAGACAGGAAACAGTCAAACTGACAGGCAGGCTGAAAAAGTATACGACTTCAACACAAAGACGGAAAGGACAACACAAAAGAACAAGTAATCACACTGAAACAGCCATCCTCCACATGGGATACATGCATGAATACACACATTGCACGCAAAATATAAGAGAAAATAAACTTACTTGCTCAGCATCACCAAACTGATTCGGAGGACAAACGAGTGGCACGGTTCCCGACGCTTCACATGGTGAGAGAGAAAGAAAGAGGTGCGAGAAAAAGAGGGAGAGAACTTGTTACACATGGACACACAGCGGCACGCTGACCAGAGTGTGTGCAGGACCGGGGAGGGAAGGGGGGCTGAATTTGTGTGTGATGGGGAGATGGAGGGAGCAAAGCATTCCTGTTTGTGCAGAGCAAACTTTACCCTGAATAGAGAGCGATGTCTGCCATGTGTGAGTGTGTGCGTTTGGGTGTTTGTGTACTGTTATCCTTGTGAGGTTTGGGGTTTGGGGATTGGAATTATCATTTGAATCAGTGTCTTTTGTCTTTTTATTTGTTCCTTAGAGATCAGTTTTCTGGTGTTTTTGTACTGTATTACTTGAGACTAGGTTCATACTTGCTTATAAAACCTGTTTATGCAAGACATTCACTACTATATCCTTTTTAGAGTAGTGTACCGAAGTAGTGCTAAAACAATCCTTTAGTAGTTGATGACAAGAACATTGATTGCTATTCCACTAATCAACAGGTGGCAGCAGTACCACAAGAAAGAATGTAAAATTATGCCCACCAAAAATATTAAGAGGAAGACAGCCAGAAATCACAGATGTCAGTAATGGAGAATTTAAAGTATTTTTTCAAACTTTGCAAATGTTTTAGGGCACGGAAATGCATTCAACCCATTTATTAGAGCTTGAGGATAAACACAATACACACTACGTGCAAATATAACCTTGCAAAAAAGAAAACATCGAAGAATCCAAGAAAACTCCACATCTGATGACAGATATTCACTGGATTCAACAACTCTACTCCGGCTTTTTTGACTTTCCATATTAGTTATATGATTTCTCTCTTAATTACTCGTCTGCCATATCATGACATTTTCATTTAATCTTATTGAGGCATATTTGCAAAAAAAAATACTTGTGTGGACCACAGTAGTCATACCAAGAAATATTATCAAAGATAAAAGCCCCCTGATACCTTTGTTGTTCCAAACCAAGGGCTGGTTCAAGTCTTTTATCTGACAATATGGAACCTTCAATTTGTCAAATATGCAAATTTGCAGGGTTTAGTAAATGTCTATAAAGCAAAAGTTTTATTGTTAAATTGGGAAAAATAATCTACAGATAAAACACTGATAAAAAATAATTACTTTCTGCAGTAGCCCACAGAGAACCCAGTTATTTAACGTCTCGTACACTGTGCAGAGAACATTGCCTTGCAGATATTTCCCTTTAGTTTAAGGCTGGTTTTGAAAGTCAAAATATTTCCCTTTGAGAACCTTCACTGAAGTGTGACTGGCACAGTGTTTTAGTACAAGTAAAGTCTAAACAATCGAGTGCTTCTTGTGCAGCACTGAGTTGCTGAAGACTAAGCAGCATCTAAATCCCTTTATAATGTCAGACATGAGGGAAATTGTTCTGATTCCTTTAAACCAAACTGATGCAGAGCGACCCTCCGTGTTGGTATCATCAACATGCAAATGAAGGAGGAGACAGAGTCAATAGCAAAAAGCCATTAGCTCTGGCAAACATTCTGTTTGCCTAAACAAAGAAATCCAGTTTGGCCTCCTGAGTCACCTGTGACGGCCAGCAGAGAAACACTTGTTTACTTTATTTAATTGTTTACTAGTAAGTTTGGTTGAATGTGACCCATCAATGCCAAAGAATCATAAATACATGGCGTGCATGCAATCCAATACAACATCATTAAAGCAACTATATGAGGATTTTTTTCTGTCAAAGAGATTAAATTTACTATGATCAATACATTCCTCTACTAATTTTTTTTAATATTTTGACTAAGTTTTAACAATAATCTTATGAATTTAAAAATGATCATAGAAAAATGGATCACATTTGTTTTACTTTCCGACCAGACTTTATGTTTTATTATTAGCATAATTCTACTCTTTGCCCCTCCCATCGCCTTTTTTTCCCATCCTTGTCATGCAAAGCTTGTAAGGTCTCGTTCATGTTACCTTTTATGTGAAGTTGCATCACATATTGATGTATGTATTTTTCTATGGCTTTAAAAAAAATAACGCGTGAATTGCAAAAAAAGAAAATGAAAAAAGAAAAGGAATGACCTCAGAGTTTTCTGTGGTTTCTGAGCAACATTCACAAACATATCATTAAATTACAGAAACTGAAATACATTAGAATTTCCATGTGTATAAACTTTGTGTATGAAGTTTCATGATTTTGCATCCTTGAGGTTTATTTAAATCCTACTGCATAAATTCACAAACATTTGTTTACCGGTCATTCCTGAACCTAACCTACATTTGTGATATTTACTTTAGCTTGCTTACATATCAAGTGGCATACTGAAGTTGTTTATCATTCCTTATATAGTATTTGCGGTCAGTATTAGAGATGGGATGGCTTAACTGAAACTATCTGGGTGTATGAAAATGTTTTTCTTCTATTAATACACTTTAAAACATTTTTTTGGGTTAGCCTAACGTTCACAATGAGGAGAATCCACTGAAATATCTAAAATTCAAAGAAAAAGACATCAGTTAACTGTCTGAGTATATAATCAAGTATGAGAAGGGGTGCCTTCCAAAAAACAAATCTATTTTTTTAAATATTTAACATTGCATATTCAACCCAGTAGGATATACATTTCTGGTTATATTCTTTCTTAGATTTCTTCTTAACATACTTTAAAAAAATGTATATTTTATGGCTGTTAGGCTACTGTTCTTTTATGTTGTATTAATGCCTGCGTTTGCAGAGGCCTAATAGTGCGTGTGCCTGGCTGTTTACATTACATGCCACCTCCAGAGTTGATGGGGGTCCCCAGTCTCTGGCACTGTTTGTTTGGGAACCCCTAGATTATTTTACTTTAGATACAATGTGTGCAATGAGAATAAAAAAGCCTCCACAGACATAGGTTTTCTCCCCTTCCTTCTTCTCCTCTGTCTAATTTTTCTTACCTGAAAATGACCTCCAGGTTTTTTGAAAATGGCCCTTAGAGTGGATAAGTCTGTTAATTGCTTTGCTCTTTTTGGAAACAATGAGGAAACCTGGGCAGGGATGGAGATCGTACACAAATAATCTGGAAACACCAGTGTCTGGACGCATGTCCTTTTTAGAATTAAACAAAATTTTTCAAACTCACTGACTGACTATGGACTCTCTGTGTTAACAAGCAGGAAATATGGCAGGTCTTTGTACTGTTGACAGAGACACCACTCAGGCATGGCTGTAGAAGTGGATGCCAATCTGAGAAGGTGAAAGGGTGACTTCCCATTCAGAAATTAATGGCACCAATAAATCATATCCAATGAAAAACGACAGGATCGTTTAGCTTCCTGTGTGCCCAGCAGAGCATAAGAGACAAATAACACTTCCAGGCTTCATCCGCAACCTTTACAGAGCAGGACATTCATCTCTCGCAGCCTCAGTCTCACCACTGCAGAGTACCGAACCCCCCTAGGAGGATGAATGGCTCGTTCCTGTGCAAACTTCAGAATGACCTCCTCCGGCTCTGTTTTTACAGCTCTAATGTCACTGCTGAGGCTGAAAGATTACAGGCCCAGTGAGACACAGGGGAGTGCTGAGCAAAAGCCAAACCAGGATGAGTGAAAGATGACCAGAGCAGAGAGAAAAGTGCACTTCAGTGGGGCTAAAAGAAGGTCACCAACCTGTCAACTAAACGAGCAAATATAGTAACTTCTAATTCACCTTGAATGATCCTTAGAGCACACTAAGCCATCTGCGATTATAAATGCCAGTGTCTGCTTAAAAGCCCAAATTATTTGTAACCAACCCCATGCATATTAGGTTCATTATTAATTGCATTATTAATTGATTTTTTTGGTCCCTTGGAGTAGTGGAAACGTGTAAACACAACACAGTGTGTCAGCAGGCAGTTGCTTATTAACACATCCAGCAAGGATGTAGGAACACTTGCATTCATTTGAAATTTTTTAAATTTTTTTAGCCACATGAAGCATCTTCTTTTATCTCTCACTTTTTCCCTCACTCCTGAGGAAATTTCTGTCTCTGCAGCTGCTAATCCTTCACCAGCTGGCTATTCAGTATCGACGGCCGTTCAGAGGTGAGCAGGTAGATTCTACAAGATGCTGAAGAGAACCTTGGATAAAGCCGAGGCAATAGTTTGTAATGGATTTGCTAATAAATTTTGCATACATTGATATTTGAAGATAAATCTTGAGTAAAACTTTCCCTGGTTCTTCACTATGGGCAACATCTTTCACATATACACACAGTCATTTCATCTATGGCCAACATCAAAATGTTGATCATTAACCTGACTGCGCCTGATGGTTAGGCTCTGGGCGCCATCTGGGCAGGCTCCATTGAAGACCATTAGACCATTATAAACCATTTATCTGTCACCATCTATCACTGACTGACTTCGATTAATCAGATCAACAAAGCCACTTGGTAAATCAAACTCCTACCGAACTCGGTCAGGAGAAGAGCCAAAACATTTGTTCCATCAAGAAAAGCCTTGAATGTCGTTCTTGGCTCTTCTTTCAATGAAGAAATATTCTATAGTTCTGATGTATGCTGTCACAGCATCTACGCTAACCTGTTCGGGAAACGCCACCATTGTTCAAATTGCTTTCACAGACGCTTCTTGTTGTTAATACACCTAAAACCAGGCGTGTAGCTGCCAGTAGACTCTCCTCAGGAGATGCTGACTGGCCCGCACCACTCTTGGTGCTTGCTCACCCTAAACTTGGAGCCTGTCCAGACTGATCTGCAGAGCGCAACAGAAATGTTGAGGTCATGTGATCAGGATGGTTTAAACCAGGCTAACTGATCACGGCAGCTTCAAGTAAAATGTGTATCTTAGGCTTTACATGACTGTAATTATAGATATTTTCAGTAAATTAACAAATATTCAATTGTACAACAAAGTCGCCTAACAGTTTCTTTGGAATACAGCTAATTTGCAAGAGCAAATACATTATGTTATAAAAAACATACTAATATATTATTAACAAGACAAGAAAAAAATTGTTCTGTATGCACAAGAAAAACATTCATGCTACTGCCAAGGTATTTTATTTGTTTCCCTCTAATAGGCTATCTGACTGTAAAGGGTGTTTTGTGTCTTTATAGTTTGGCAAACTCTTTGATAAGGTTAGTAAAAGACAAAATTCTTGGCTGGTGGGGTGACTAGCCAAGAAAGCCACTTGTCTTTTCGAAATTAAACCAAAACTGCCATCCTCTCATAACCTTAACCATGTAGACTTTTGCATCTTGAACTCAACCACACGTGGGATACAGGGTGCTCATCCTGCTGTCAATGTCCTGTAAACTGTACACCCGTCCATTGTGACGTCAACCCCTGCAGTGTCTCTAGAGCTGGAACATCACACTTTTACTAAATTAGAGGAAACATTGCATGTAAATTGAGGCAGGAATAATGCTTCATTTCCTCCGAAGCTCATTTCTAGCATAGAAATTTATTCGAGGTTTTAAGTGTAGACCTCAGATAGTCATGGACCTATTCTTTTGTTTATATGATTCTAAAAAGCAAATTAGTTCATCTCAAGTGATTTCCATTAATCCATGACCAAGGGCAAAAGAGGCCTACAGTGGCTACCCAACAACTCTTAACCCCCAAAACCATCACCTGACCCCGACCCACCCACCCCGTCACAGGTCTCAATGGCTGCCTTGTCCAGCACATAGCACTCCACTGTGAAACAGGTCTGTGTGTCAGAAAGAAATATTGACTTTTAATACTTCAAACATTCAGCTCGCTACGTTTTAAACAAGCCTGGCTGTGTTGATTTTTGAAACCCCCACAGCCACTGAGGTTTACCTTTCTGCTGGAGCAATAAAACTGTGCTCACAGGAGTCACACACATACACACATAGGCCTATACAAAGGCAGGAGCAGGGTGAGGTTGCTCTTCAGAGGTTAGAAAAGCAAACCAGGGAAGACACTTACGGTTTGCAAATGAAAAATTATACACATCTAGGATAACTGGACAGTCTGACATTTTGGGAAATATGCTAATGTAAAAAGTTATGAGGTTAAATATGAGATTTCAAGAACACCTAGCTTAGTGTAGGTACACAATGTGCTTAGTCTAGCTTAATTTAAGCTAGGAGCAGGGTAAGCTGCTAGCCTAGCGCTGTCCGAAATAAAAAGAAAAAAGGGTGCAGTCTGACTACTCCAAACATCTTTTATGTACATGTCTTGTGTTGTTTATTTGTGTAGAAACAGAAACGTAAAAATAAGAAGTTGTGGTTTCAGGGAGCAGTTAGCCTTTATGCTATTTCTTTACCAAAGGTTAGGGCTAGCATCTCATGTAGCATCTCAGCATCTGTCTAAACTGTCACACACTATCAGCCTAATTTAAATTAGCATTAATGAGCGCTCTCCTTCCCCTCAGAAACTTCCACTATGGCCCAGTATGCAAGGTGCTAAATGGAAAAAAGCTAAAGCTCAACATTAGAAGACTGTGGCTTTCTACTTAGTTTTCCGAGAATAAATCATATGGTTCTAACAACTTTCCCTGAGTAAATAAAGGTTAAACACACTCAAACACACAGCCTCAGAGTCTGAATTCTGGGCTGTGTTAGCCTCCTGTCCATCAGCCCCTTAGGACTAAACTTGCTCTTTCCCTCCTCATCCATCTTTCTCTCTTTTTCCACTTCAGCCTGACCTCGTATGAAACTGTGGAGGTCTGTGGTTAACACATTTGGGCTTCCAGTTTAATGATTTAATGCCACTTCCATTTAAGGGGTTATATTTTACCAGCAGTGAGTCCTTGTACATCCTTGTTTCCATTCCGCTATGAGGCAGATTCTAAGCGGATTTTTAAAAAGTGCCAGAAAATAAAATGAAAAATCCACAGAATATAATAATGTTTCTGACAAAGAATCTATTTCAGACAGGATAGGTCCTCGTCTGTATCTGCTCACTGCTTTTTAAAGCTTAGATTTAATACATTTTTGAATGTATTTTTTAACTCTAACCATTGACTTCAAATCTTCTACCATTTTACTGAGATATGAACAACATTACAGACAAAAAAAGGAAACATAATGGATTTTTTAACCCAAACAAGTTTTAAACTGATGCTCAAAGCTAAAGTAATAACCCAGTAAGCTTTGGGAAAATGTTTGTCAGATACATAAAATATTGGATTTGTGATTTAAGTGGCCTAAATGTATTTAAACATGTAAAATCAGCAGTCTAGTCCATTAATCTTCTGAACAAAATACTGAACAACGTTAAGAAGTTTTGGGGGCATCTTTTGTTATGTGTGTCACATAGGTGTGATGAAAGCAGAAGGAATGATGGGGGAGAAGGATTTCAAATTAAAGATTTAAATACATCTTGAATAAGCTATTTTTGTGTCTCTAATTAAATCTGTCCCAAGACTGAGAAATACTACGGCAGACAAAAAGTGTGGGAAGGTGGTTTAAGGTTCCACTAGTTTTGTTGCTAAGCCTGTTATTCTTTTGTCTGTACAAGCTGACAACTTAAAAGGGCCTATCAGGATCATAAGTGATTTTAACTGTACGTTATTTATATGGTAGTGGGGTGGGGGGATTTGCACATTTATTTATTTTTTTTAATTAACCCTCCGTGACATTTATACTATTTTGTCTATGTCCTCCCTCTGCCTCTGTGAAAATATTGATATGGCCTCCTCTCGTACATTTTTATTTTTTAAATCGCTGTGTTGCATTAAAGCCTCTATTGTTATGGAGGAGGCAGTACGCACAATTATTATCAAGAAATACACAAAATTTCTGCTCAGCATTCAAGCTCACCTTTTACAGTGAACATATATTTGTCAAAACAGGCAAAAGCTCACTATAAACTGTGAAACTGACTTAACACATGCGTACAAAGTGTTAACAACAAAAACAACTGTAATCTGCCGTAACGTGTACAGGCAACATTTGGATGACTCGAAACACATACACTGAAAACACTCAGAAACTTCTGCTCCACGTTGAATCATTAATGGCCAGTGCCATCTTTGCCTTGAGAGCAATTTCAGGCTCTGGCGGACCAAAAACCCCTTGTTATCGAAAACTATGCAATATTAAATAAAAAGCAAGTTGTGATAACACTATTAACAACCTTGGTGCCCCGCAAAACTACTGCTTTTTGTGATTACCACACATAGGGAAGAGTAGGAGCCTTTAGTAGGTATCTGCTGATGCTGTGAGTGGCATGAACTGGAGACTCGGCTATGAGTAGCAAGCTGAGTCTCTGGTGCGGCTCACGATGAGTATAAGAATGGAGCCTATGGAAATAAAAATCCATGTGGATATTGTGGCTAATGCAGCCTGCAGCACATCTGCCAACACCAACACTAGAGGTGGGAATTGCCAGAGGCCCCTCGATACGATATTATCACGATACTGCGATATGTTGGGTTTTGCGAACTATATATTAAAAGTTTCTCACACTTTTGAACTGAATTTTTTTTCCCCCAAAGTAAAACTCTGTCAGCTTCATCTGCTTCATCCAATATGATACTTTTTTCAGTCTATTCATCTCCCTTTAATAACTTTTTATTGCATTTTTATTACCTCACCAGTGAGCACTTAGCACCATCTAGTGGACTGGAAAGTTAACTGATTTTTATTACTCTATTACACAAAAAGGTGAGCTTGTATCCGCAACATTTGTTAAGAATTTCTTTAATAAAATAACGTTACTTGGTATCTATAAATCGATACAATATGGTCACACAAAATATCGCGATATTATGACATAATGACATATCGCTTTTTTTTCCCTCACCCTTAATCAACACACAAAAAAACTTTTTATGTCTTCCCGATCTCAAAATAAGATACTTTTACCTCCGCCATACACAAGACAAATTCTAACAAACGGCCACAGGAGCAACAAAAGCTGATGTTCAAACGGGGGTTAATGACAGTTGAAGAGCCTTACAGCTTCTTTACCCTGTTTGAAACTTTGAGGAGCACAGTGGGACGGAGAGATCTACTGGTTATACTGGGACGAAGAGGCCAAGTGGACTGGTCCTGTTGTAAACGGTGAATGATCAAGCAAAGAAGTTGAACCAAGAGAAGATTGTTGACGACTGTGGCGAGCACAAGACTCACATAATGACATTCAGATAGAGTACAACATCTGCAGAGGGGGACATCAACAACCACTGTTGCCTGGCGACCCAGCATTTTTTAAGCACGCATTTAGTCTGCATCTAAAGACTGCAGCCCTATTTGCTTTTATACGAGCGTTTGTGGCTGCAGCTGCTGTGTATCTGTGTGGGTGGGGGGAGAAAATGTTGGACAATCACCGGGCTGTTTGTTATATATTTACAATTTATAATCGTGTACAAACTGGCAGCAAAATATAAATGGAACTTATAGCTGGTTTGGACATAAGGGTGTGTAGTGCAATGTTGTTAAACTGACATTTATCAGATACTCCACACACAATAATTTTAAAGATGTAATGTTTACTCGAAGCACATTTTAACTAACTGTACACTTACTTTTACTTTTATTTTAGTAAAATGTCTTTTAAAAACAAGAAGACATTTACTTCAGTACAATAATCTAATTTTTTTTTTCTTCTTTGCATATCTTTACATGATTAACGATACCTCAGGCTCAAGACAAAACTGATGTGACTGTCAAAGACCTTTGAGCATACAAAACACACAATCATAATGTTTAAATGATGAGCGAATTTTAGAAATAACTCAATCAGAATGCTTTTCTAATCATAATCGTACAGGGCGGATTTTCCCTGAAAACGAAAAACAAATGCATCATGCACGCCCAGATTTCAAGCTCAGCTTTGTCCTGCTTTTTGGCTTTGAAAGTTTTGTGTTGCAATGCTTACGGTAAATTGTTTCAGGAGGTTTCCCACATAACACACAAAAGAAAACATTGTCCTGTGGAAGGCCTTTAATTCTATACAGTATAAACACATGTACTATGTGTTGTAGGAGAGTGTGGGGGTGCTTGTGTCCTCACAGTACGCCCACTACAACAAACTGCACAACATCACTGCACCCACTGAGAGTCAGATAAAACAAGCAGCATCTGCATCTGCTGTGAAGTGGATGGCGCGCGCGTCAATCATGGAGCCCAATGCTGATCTGATCTTCGAGCTGACTGTCTGTGACTGAAGATCATTAAAAGTTCTACGGTTAAATCATTTAGAATTCTCATTCGGGTCCGTCCTTTGGTTCTGTGTCTGTGTTTAATGACAGTTTTGCTCAGCAGCTATATGACTGCATTAAGCAAAATGGAGAAGAGTCTCATATGAGTCTGCCTGGGACCTCCAAATCACTGAAAAGGTCCCTGCTCAATTTAGCTGTAGGCTGCATGTGCACGAGAACTTTTTCAAACAATGTTAAACTGCAGTAAATCTTAGTTTTAATAACCTAATCAGGATCAAGTATTCTGACATTATCATACAAATGTTCTTAAACATTAATACAGTGTTAACTGTTAATAATTACTGCCCAAAATCTGAGAAGGGTATGCTGACTTCTACTAAGATATGAGTTAAATCCATTTAGGCAGACACAAAAAGTAGGCATGTTTTGTTTGCTTGTTTGTTTGTTTGAAATATATAGGAATCATGAACTATCCTTTTTAGTTCAAAAGACCCTGCAGAGCAACAGACAATTTAATTATTACAGTGAGTTTTCTTTTAATGGTGACAACCTTTAATACAGCCTAATACATGAGACCTGTGGTGCAGTGCAGGACATGCACAGGTATACAGAGTGTGCCCACTTATTTTTCGGTCAGCATTGAGTATACTCATTTCTAAATCCCCTCTGATCCTGTCTGTTGTAAATCAGCTCTTCCAAAAGGCTGTTTACAAAAGAAATTGCTGGACTA
>JAPXVT010000018.1:10171739-10183569 GCA_029823135.1 Acanthurus reversus
GATTTAAAACAGAGACAACTTTGTTGTCTTCAGATGCTTACTGATAGTAGAGATAACTAATAAAGCTCAGTGTACAGTTATGCTCTGAATAGTCTAAACTTGCTCAGCTTAAAGTTTTATACTTAGTGTCACGTAACTGTTAGTCAGCACAAACAGTTAGTTTGCTAACTCGTAAAGACGACATATTATACTAATTTTCAGGCCATTTTTTGATCCTGGACTCCTATAGAGCAGCTCAGCATGATTCACTACACAGTAAACTCTATCAATCTTCAGGAGACTCTGCCGTACGCCCTCTGTCTGCCTTGTAGTTTCAACATTCTCTCCACATGGCCTGTGTAGCTCCCTCCTCCCCTTTGCCCTCCTCCTGCTGAGCCCATTTTGATGTGGTTGGTCACCTTCAGGAAGACAACCGAGTGGCTGCTGAGCTCTGTGGGCATCTACACTAACACTGCATTCAAAACCCCAGGACATAATGTTACTTAGAGTTTGTGCTTTTGACTACTCAACAACTCATTGCATAGGCTGAAGACAGTAGCTCCTGTCCGTGTACATGGCAGCTGACGCCTACAGACAGACGAGGGGCGCGACTAGTAACATGTTGTTTGCTGAGACTACTGAGTCTCAGGTCAACACGGCACAGATTGGTAGAAAGACTCCTACTAATGGCACCTGTTCTTCCTCCACGTGTAGTAATCACAAAAAACAGAATCTGCCTGGTCTACAGGTTTTTGTCCGTCTTATCGGAATATTCCTTTTCGTTAATATCGCCCAATTTTCAATAACCAGGGATTTCGGTTCGCTTCAAATTCACCTCAAAACAAACATACGGTGGCTCACTTGGAGTGCGAGGTGAAAGACGGGTAAATGTTGTGATTGGCTGTATGGTTGTATGTCTATCCAATTACTTCCAGGGGCGGATTTAACTGTGCCCATTTGTGCTGCCCTTTTGAAATGAGCAATGAATTGAGAGGTACCGAACTAACTCTTATTTAAGAATCACTTTGGCTGTGCCAGGCTAGTCCATGAGTGTAGGTTTGGCAAAATTTGCAGCACTGACATGTCAGATCATTGTGCCCCTCACAGTCATTTGAAGCTATTGTATCTGTCACTCTAGATTTCGTTGATAAGAGCATGAACAGTTCCTGGATTAGAAGTCTGAATCATCCGTCAAATGACAAAGAATGACATTTTAAACCTACTGCAGGTTTCCAGCACATCTGTAAGCAACAGGTGAAAAGGCTGTAAAGCCTTAAACCAGCAGCTGCGAGCTGACACGAACACTGTTGCTTAATTCATGCAGTACATTTGTGTAGACAGCCCCTCGGGCCTCTAGATCCATTTTTTTGTTGTTCTATTTGAATAATTGGTTGTTCAACTTCTAGCTTGTTTACATAAACTAGCTTTTTTATTATTGTAATCTGCGGCTTAACCACATGTGCATGCTCACATTTTTCTTACAAAGTTTAGCAGTTAAATTACTCTCTGTCGGCTTGACAGTGAGGCTGGGGTTTCAGCCACAGTAAAACACAGAATGGAGCTTCCTTCCCATACCTCAGAGCCTAGCTGCCACTCCAACCCAGTAATTACCTCGCCCTTTTTTACTGCTAATGAGAAGGTAAAATATGAGCGTCTGGCATCCGCAGTCATTTGCGACCCGAGCTCGTTCCGAGCGGGAGCGGAAAGGGAGAGGGAGAGAGACTAATTTTTACCCACAAGTCACAACTGAATGATGCCATCCATCCTCAAAGCACCTGTACAAGTTATCCCGCATAACCCTGGGCTTGTGTTGGGAGAGCACGACGCTAATTCGGATAACGAGTTTGGCAGGGGTGGCTGGAGTGTGAACTCCCCAAATCAAATAAAGAACAGACAGAGGCACTAATGTTCCCAAACACACAGAAGCATCAAGGAGCAGCTTCCAGGCAGTGGATAAACACTACAGGATTTGACTGTACTAAATTATGTGATATGAATAGCCCCTTGGCCTTGAAAGTACTTCTCGGACGCTCCTGTCGGCAGTCAGGTACTTCACCAAACATGCTAATACATGTAGCTTACAAAAGAGCACAAAAACACATTGTTGAAGTCATGCCTGACACCTTTACTCAGCAACCACATGCACTTTCTAAATAATAAATGGGGTTTCTCCTGTTGCTCTTTTCCAATCTTTAATGCATCTGAAAGCACAGGATGATAAAAAAAAGAAAGAAATAAACAATACCCTTTTTTGTGCCAACCCTGTACTGTAATACTTCACATGATTGAGGAGTTACAATAGATGACTTCTGTGTGTAACTGACTTAAATTTTATCTCTCAAAGGCACCTTTCACCTCTTATCAGCAACAAAACATGAGCATTCAAACACCCTCAAAATGAAATGCATGCTTTATGGCCCCGTAAGACTCTTTATTCACCATTCAATACATATTCCCATGTCATCACTGCTGTCTTCAATTCCATTATCATTTTTCATCTGATAGGAAACAAATCAAGGTTTTGCCAGTGTCAAGAACAAAAGCCATTTTCGTGTTGAAGGTTATAGAAAAGCAAAGTAACACAAGTGAAAAAATTATATTGGTGCCCTTCGGATAGACTCCAATGTCACACTTGAGGAGACAAAGAATTTCATCACAGAGGCTGCCTTTTTTTTTGAAGGCAATCAGAAACATTTTATGCTGCTTGCCGAGCTTCGTATTTGCCATAAAATCTTAGAGACCGACTCCAAGCCCTTACCACGGGGGTGAAAAAAATCCTATTAGATTGAAAAACAGCACGGGACATCGAAAACGTATTAGCAATAATAACAGAGATTGCTGAATGCTTTGCATTCGGTCGGACTATTTTAGTGGAAATGATACAGCCGGGGCATAAAAAACTCAATTCATTTCAGAGGATCATGTAAATGCTGATGTTTACTGGTTATACAGACACTTTCATTAGAAAACCATTAGCCGGATGATTACAATGATTAACTTAAAATTGACTGGATTTAGAAACCACAGATTGGTAGATGTCGATATGATGTTATTGCAATGAATTGGCTTTTAAACAGAAAGAATTTAGCTCCACCAAGCAATTACAGCCAGATAACACAATGATTTCATTGCCGAGTGAAAGAAGGTTTTTCTCTGTAGCTATGACACTAAGATCATGTTCAGGATTCCAGATGGGAGGTGGTTGCTTTCCACATTTCAAGGTGAATGCTGGAGCTTACGATACTAACAAGAACACAAGGCAGCATGAACAAAATTAGGTAATACTCTCTATGAAGCCCATGTCTATAATGCAATGCAATGTATTATTAACATGCTTATAATGCATTGTGATGCCTCACACACACACACACACACACACACACACATACACTTTCTCTTTGTTACAGCTGTGTTCAATTTAGCAGGCAACATTATTTATTGATTTATTTTGCTTGTATTAACTGATAAAAAAGTCATCATGTGAACATAGTGTAGTATTATGCATTAATGCCAGTGTTATAGAAAATTAAGGATGCAACACATTGCAGATGCATCGAGATGCATCAAGAATCACTGACAGGTGAATCATACTTGAATTAAATCGTGAGGCCGGTGGAGATTCACACCGCTAGTAGCATCTAAGCTGTTCAATTTGTGCACCAATGCAGGCGTTTAAAGTCAAGAAAAAACACACAAACACACACAACGACCTTGAACTGGCAACTACTCCGGTTGCCGATCAAGCTTCATGCCCATCCTCAGGCAGCATGAAGAGGTTCATACCCTTTTGTGGATCTTTCACATCACTTTTTCATTAAAACATAAGTTCTCTGTGGATGTCAGACAGCACTTGAAATCCTCCCCCCTTCAACTTATCTCACATCTTATTAAAAAGAAGTTTTATGTAGAAAATCCTGCCCATTTTTGTGCAGGAATCGTCTGGTTTCCTGGATAGAGTGTAGAAAAGTCTGCCACTTTATTCACATATTTAAACTGTTATCTTTCCTTGCCCTTCTTTTCCAGAGGGCTTTTCACCCCACCTTCAATGGGAACAAATATAAATAATTTGCCTTTCAATGAGGCAGGGCCATACCTTGTACAAGCTTGTTCTTTCTGAGCACTCCCCTCTCTTAAACCTCTTGCTGTCGCCTGCTAAAAAGTAGCTGTTAAAGCAGCAAGTTAAAGCCCTTGTGCACAAATTGAGCAGATGAAATTTTTTGACTTTTCTTCATTGAACTGCTCTCACCACTTTTAGTGCTTTTATGCGATTCATCAGGGCCTCCTACGATTCTGGCAACCAAGTGAGGCAGAATTAAGTCGCAGTTAGGCTGAGCCTTTTGGATACCCATCTTTATGATACATAATAAAACTGCCGCGCTGCAAAGTGCTGAAAAATGTTATTTGCCTTTGCTTTTGAAAAACCTATATGCACTTAGTGCCTTTCAAAGAGTTCCCCACCTGCCTGACAATATGGTTTTTCCAATACAGTGTTAAAGAAGAACCCTGTAGAAAAAATAACTGGTCATCTGTGGTAATGATTTTTGATTGTCTTGGCTCAGAGTGGGAGAGTGTGAAATGGGCTGATTAAGGTTGGTAGCACTGAACAGGAAAATTGGCGAATAACCAGCTGCAAAGCTGCAAAATGTGTTAAAACTAAACAGGTTTTTTGAGGATGGGGCGGCTGAGGCTCAGAAGGTAGACCTGGACGTTCACTTATCAAAACGTCAGTGGTTCACTCTTAGTGTCTGTATGTTGAAGTAGGGATGTCACGAGAACCGATACTTCAGTATCAAGTCAATGCCAACAGTGTAAAAATACAGTACCCAATTTTTATGGTACTGTAGGTACCGAACATACAATTTTGCCATCTTTAACGAATTCTTACGAAACTGACGGGGGCAGTATACAAATTACAAGTGTTCAAGTCTGTGCCAATGAAGAGCGCCTACCAGTTGGTAAACAAACACACATTAAAGCTGGCTAATGTTTCCCAGGATGCTACATCCGGCTGGTTGGGGAAAAAAAAAAACAAAACACGGCAAGAGTTGTGTACGAAAGTTTTTTTTCGTTTGAGGCAGATGAAAACAGTGCCTGCCGCTGAAGTTTCCAGACAAAAAGCGGAAACACTTTCAACTTAGCAAAGCACTTCAAAGACAGACAACCCGATTTATTCAAAGGTTAGTGAGTTTCAATTTAACATTGCACACAAAGTGGTATCTGCCATCCTTATTGTGAAATACACGTTACATTATTTTAGTTTGAGACAGCTGACATTGTTGAGCAGCCAACAACTTGTGATTCATACGACCTTTGCGGTTGCAGCCAACGCTGTGTTTGGGTTTACACAGCGTAGCCGAAGCTTGTAGGCTAATAACTTTACCGTCTTTAACTGCTAATCAATCTGTCAGTCATCTGTCATCAAAATATAACTTGAGTGTTTAAAATAACGTTAAATATCTCTGAAGTAATGGTCCGGAGAGAATTAGTGTTGGTGTGTGTATGTGTGATTTTTGTGTGTTGTCAAAAATTATGTAACATATGACATTTGTGGTGGCTAAACACTGTTTAGGCTAACACAATGTAATGCTAAGGTCCTTACCATTCAGTCTGTCAGCAGAGATGGTTATTAGGAGAAAGCAAGACGTCTCACTGACGGTTCGTTTCCTGCATCAGTGTCACATGGTTTTTTGCCACTGCCCCGCCCCTTTAGAAAACATGACACAGTCTTCAGTACTTTCATTCTTATGGGAGAAATGAACGAGATCACAGATTATGACCAACAAGATCTGATAATGACCAATTATTTTGCCTCATCGTCAACAAGATACACATTGGACCCATTTTTCACAAGACACATATCTTCCGAAACATTCTGAAACAAAGATGGCATTTTTCAGACACATGAATCAGGAGAAAATTAAATTTGTTCGAGACCTGTCTCTGTCCCAGCAATACATTCTTGCAAGATTTGGGAAACGGTGCTTCCTACCTTGCTTTGCCACGGATATAAACAGACATTTAAATGGTCTTAAAGGCAAAACCATGAATTTAAGGTCAAACTTGGATCAAACACATGTCATGCGACGCAAAATCCATCTGCTTTAATCCATTCGCACATCGTTATAACACTTTCAGGTGAGGCGGAGGAGACGTGCTTCCTAACTGTCTCCATGGGAGATGTGACTCTGCTCACTTAGGAGATGGCAAGTGTGTATACCATTTCACACCACTGGCAAAGCCTAGAGTGGGAGATCTGTGTGTAATTGACTATATGTACGGTCAGTCATCTGTCATCAAAATGGAACTTTAGCTTTGTAAACAAATATTAACGGGATAATGTTCTCAAACTATATTAGAAAAATCTCCTGCTTGCAGTCAAGAGTTGTGTGTGTGTATGTGTGTGTGTGTTTGTGCTGTTTTCTTACACAGAGCTACCTAAATTGATATTTCATAATATTTCTTGTACTGTATCAGCCAGAAAAGGATGTTGCCAGCAGAAACAGCAGGAAAGTCAGCAAATACACACACAGCCAGTGTGCACAGCTGGCCTGCTGTTTGCTTTAAGTAATGGCTTAAATACTTGAATTTGAACATGCAACAGCTTTAAATAAATGACTGTAAGTTGAAGTACATGGAACTCTACTGGCATTGGTATCATGACAACCCTATGTTGAAGTGTCTTTGGGCCAAATTAAGTGTCTGAGTCCCAAATTGCTCCCGATGGCCCTTCCATCAGTGTGTGTATCTGTTTTAATTAAACAGGTTGTGTAGATGCCCCTGCTATTAGTGTACGTTGGTGTCAATGGGTAAATTTACATGCAAGGCACTTTGAGCAGGCCATAGACTAGAAGAGTGCTGTATAATTGTTGTCCATTCATACATTGGTAAGCTTCAGATGCTCCACAGCACACATTAATGCAACCATCTTTCTGAGACATAAACATGTGTTGTTTACAACCGTCTACCACTGATACACTCACTCTACACACTTGTTAATTATTCATCCGCAGGTTTGTGCAGATTTCCGCATCTCTTGAGGCAAATTAAGCATTTTAGAGAAAAAAAAGACCATTTTCCCAGACAACAACAAGGTGCTATGAACTAAAAAATAAAAGTCTCCCGCTGAAGGCCCCTAAGTAACCCCACCCCCACAACGCTTGTAATTAAATGGGAGCTTGTACATGATTGTGCGTTGGCATTGTTCAGCTACCAATCAATTAGCTGCAAGTACCTCTGCCTGTCTCAGCCTTTTATCACATAGCGTTTCTCTAATTGACTGAAAGTTCTAACTCTGCTGTTAGTTCTGCACACCGAGAGAGGTTCTCAAGAATGAAATGGACAGATCCAGCATTCATTATACACAACGGCTGCTTGCTGCTGCCAGAGGTTTAAAATGAGCAAATGGACAAATGGAAATGTTTGCATTTTTGCGATTAATGAATTCCACATCATCAGATTGGCCAGGCATTCTAAACTAGCTGGACAGTGTTATATAAGTTCGTGGATGGCTCTACGCTGTGCTTTCATTATATAATGGGTCATTATATGGAAAGTTGTTGAGATATTTCAGTGAGGACAAAAGTTTTGCCATTCCAAGGACCCCAGACTTGTAGTTAATGCCTCTCCTTACGTTTTTACAATTGCAGACTTTGAGTTTTTACCCAAGAAACAGGTATTTTCTTGCTCATTCATTTAATTTGGCGCTGATTCAATTAGGAGAGAGACCTAATAATATTTGTCAAATGTAGATGAGCTTGTAAAAACATTTGTTTATAGCAGTGCTCTGTTGTACCGGTTACTGTAACGGTGTTACTGTAATAATATTACCTTTTCAGTAGCGAGTGGTGTAATGGATTACTAAAAAATCTCCAGTAATATTATTACCGTTACTCCAAGATTTAAAAAAAAAAATCGCCACAGTTTGGTCATTTGCTTTTGGTTTTTACTGATTAATTTTAATCATTTTGTATTAGCTTCGACATGCCACAAAGTGTAACTTGACTGACACATGCTGCTCTGGCTGTCCCATTGTTTTTCTATGGAGGGGGCGGCACCGCCTGACCAAGTGGCACCACTACTTTTGGTATTGCGCACCCCTCGGATTTCCCTCCCTACCGCTGTGCTTGAAGTTCAAATTATGACCTTCCAAAACGCAGCCAATGAAATATCATTTGTATGTGGCCAGGGACGATCGGGGAGCGACACATACTGTACGTGCAGAAGAGGAAGAGAAAGATGAAAGGAAAACCAGTAGCGCTCAAACTAAATTTAACTCTCTGTTTTCGTAGCGACATAATAATGTTTCGGGCACACAAACTCTTTAGGGTCAATTTTTTCACCGCTGTATGATAAGAACAGCAAGGACAAGAGCCTTCTCTTGAGATAAACTCAGATACGTGGCAAATAAACTCTTTTTGCTCCTTTCCCTTTTCCCAATTGTTTCCAGGAGGTACTAAGACTCTTTCCACCGTCAAAAATACAACCTCAAACCTCCTGAAACACCTACAACAACAACACGACACACAAGATTGTCTTGTCGTCAGTTTGAGCCAGATCTTCTTTTCATCTGCCTGCAACTTTTATGGATTCAAAGGCAGTAAAAAACAACTGCTAGTTTAAAGCGTGAGCTGCAGTCAACAGCGATTATACTTGAATTTACCCAGAGGTGCAAATGCAATGTCTGAATTTTGAGGAGAAATGACACAATTACCAACTTTTGAGGTGTAGTGGATAAGTAATATGAGTAAAGTAATATATTACTTTTATAGGGAGTAATAAGTAAAGTAATGATATTACCTTTTAAAAAATATAGGAGTAATCAGTAATGAAATTACATTTTTTGAGGAGAGGACTGAACACTGGTCCACAGCAGGTTGTGCTTTTGCAAAGAAAAATAATTGTTTAAATTGTCCAGATTCTTGAATTCTGTTAATCATTATTAGCATTTTAACCTGAATCAAAACTACAAGTGCAGAAGAAGAAAAACATTTTTGGCCTCTGAAAGGCCTCATATAACCAGAGCCTGATGAAACGGCGACGCTATAAAGCAAAAGCGAATCAGAAAATGACATCTCCCTATTCAGCCGGACTGATTCCTGTCAGGGCTCGCGTGTGAAGGGGGCTCACTCCAAGCGGCTGGCGCAGGAGGCGAACCACTTGTAGATAAAGCCGAACCTGGCTGGTGACACGCCTGGCTTGGGAGGAAAAGCAAATCGTTCAGGACAATCTATTCCCTCCGCTGCCAGTCACTCCACTGCCGTCAATTCAATACGGGCCGCTGCGGAGCAACACAGTGGCCTGTGAATAACATTTCCATGTAATTATTTCTCCATAAATGGCAGACCGCTTGCTGTTTCATCAACCTTTTGGACCACATGCCGGCAAATAGATAAATAAATAAACTTCTCAAGCAAACATATTGAAGGGGTGAGGAAAAGCTAATGGAACAGAGCGCCCGGCACACGGGCTGCAGGAAGCGTTTTGTAGCTGTGGTGGTGCTCATTGTTGGATGGGATGACCCTCGCTTGGAGGAGCATTTGTAACCGGTGGAACATTTTTTCTTTTGTGGCGACACAGGTGAGGCTCTGTGCAAAACGACAATTCAGACCAGCAAACAGCAATCAACATTTACGGGGGGACATACTAAACAGACACACACTCGAAATCCCTCAGGCTATCAGGATAATGTAGCTGCCCCCCCCTTTGGTGCTGTACAAGCCTGCACTTAAAGCACTGTGAATGTACTGCATTTCCAACATAAGTTTGAACAGCGTGATCAAACTGTTTGAGCATGAAAGACAAAGTTCGCTTTTGAAACTCTCACCCCGTCATCAAGACCAGTGAGTGACTTTTCCTGCAGACGCTCCCCCGCTGTGGAGTTAAAAGCATTTGCATTTCACAGCCGCACTGGTGTGACGGCAGCTTTTATCGACCTAAATGCCCTTTTGAATTTCTTAACATATAATTGGAGTATAAAAAAAATCCTCCCCATCTGTCATTCAAGGCCAACATTCGTAACCACATGGTCCTAAAACTCAATAACCTTCAATTAAACTTCTGTTAGCAGGGAGTATTTTGGTTTAAAACCCTTTACACTTTAGGATATTATTTCAATTAAATGTTGTAACAAAAAGAGAGAAAAAGAATCAGTCGCCTAAATTAAACTTGCTTACGTTTATAGAGCGACTAATGATTGACGTCGGCATGAATCAGATGATCTGGAAGCATCTAATAATCGTGTTAATAGTTCTGCATGATTAAGCACTTAAGAAAAAGTCACAGTGACGTCCGACAAACTCGCTTGGACTTTAAAAAGGAGAGGAAATAAAAGGAGTAACTTTTCTCTGGCAGATTTTCTGAAAGTATTCAGAGCTCTTGCGAAACCAGCAGCATCTCACTTAGACTTCAGATGGCATAGCCTTGAAACCATTAAAAGATGAAACACTAGAAGATTGTGTCTCATATTTACGTGTGTTGAATTGCTCCAACGCAGTTTGCGGTGCAAAGGTTGATTTTCTTGTGACAAAAACTATTGAAAATGTGCCTTTTTAATGCATCACTCTTGCTTTTCCAATTTTGATCCTAAATGTACTCCTGTGACAAACGTTCGTCTCATTTGGCTGTCATGTCATGCCTTCAGTCGGCTCGAATTAGGATGTCATACTTGTTCCTAGTTTTGCTTTTATTTTTCACGCCGTTGCATCATTCCTCCGTCAGATAACATAACGAGCGAGTGGGTGCTAATTAGTCAGCCCTGATCCACAATATGCAGAAAAGAATCAATGTCAACACTACAGAGATTATCAGAAGTACTTTCCACATAATTAGTAATACTTTTATTGGTATTTTTTTAAAATAAGATTGATAGAGCAGTGGGGGAAAGTACATTTAGTCGATGCATTTTGGAGAGAAATATTAGACTTTTTTCTCTCTTTTTACTCTCTGCAACATTTATTTGACAGCAACATTTATTTTGCAGGTAAAACAAGGACCTATCAGCTTTTAAAAATCATGCACATAGATTGAACTTACCCATAGTATACATATGAGGTACTAGAACAATAAAGTGCTGCTCCAACATTGATGCAGTAGTTCTGTACCTGGAGTCAAGACCCTTCAGTGGAGTCATTCGAGGTCACATTCATAGGATAGGAAAAAGACAAAACCACTTCAACTATCACTATGGGGTTTTTTTAGGTTTTTCTCGTTTGATTTCTTTCCTGTAAAAAAACCCCTCAAAATTGCCACCTCTTCAGGTCCCTAAAAATAAATCCATTAAAATGAAAGTTGCTTCATTTAAAGGAGTCATAAGGTAAAAGAAAAGTAAGGAAGCCGTTTTTAATGCTGTAATCCTTCAGATTTTTAGGACATTACCATATTTTTGATTTCATAAATGGTCAGAAATACAATCTATTTACATTAAATAATTGTTGCTGAAGTGGAATCGGCCATGCAAACGGTGGCTTTTGTTGAGAGATTTACAGAAAACAAGAAATGCTTTTAATGCAGTATAATTTATTTTAATTAATATCGGCTTCATTGTTTGCTGGTCTTTTTTTTACAGTCCTTGGGCCAATTTCCACAAAGCTTTTTTTTTTTTTTCATGAGCACCTGCGTCTGCATCAGCAGGCGGCGACATGGAGAAAACGCACAGCACCCGAAGTCTTTTTTCAGAAAGCTCCGCATTTTTTGTCCAGCCGTTCTGAGCGCTTCAGGCTTCAAGGTTTAAAATTTGTCACCTTTGAAAAAAAAAGGGCTGATGACGTCACTGGTGCTCTTTTCAACAAGTGGTAGATCAGTCAGGGCTTGAAGATGGAGGAGAAGGTGGTGTTGGTTGTCTCCGTGCACCCGG
>JAPXVT010000018.1:10338450-10348545 GCA_029823135.1 Acanthurus reversus
CTGTGCACCTGCTACAAGGCACTGAAAGCAGCAGCCAGCTGTGAATAAACACACTGCTAATGAGAGACATTAGACTGAGTCAAAGCATCAAGGTTGCATGCTTTAAAACTAAAACAGTGACGTGAAAGATGCTAAAACTCAACACTCATAGAGCTGAGAGGAGCTAGCTTAATGTCAGTTTGTAAGTAGGAGTCAGACTTTCCACGGTATTTTCGTTGATACAAAAATATCAATTAGAGCAGCTATAAAATGGAAATGTACACACTGAGCTCGTTTGTGTTTTTCCTATTTAGCTTTGAGTTAATTCATCATTCTCTGCTTGTATAGCCAACATTCAGATTTCCCTTTGGGCATAAGGAGCAAAAATAATGTGGTTTCCCTAATTAGCAATGATGGACTGCAGCTCGGTGTTGTAACTCCATAATGTGATTTATTCTACAAGGACACCAGCACATATTAATGTTGTTGCTTGACATATTTGTCTGGAGCGGCTTTAAAAAACTTAACACCAGGCGTCGTTTGTGGCTCGCTGCCAGCACGCTCGCAGAAAAGCGCCGGTAAATTTCACATAAACACTTTTTTTTCTTCTTTTTTTTTTTTTCTCCCCCTCCAATTTATTTTTCCTCCATGTGTCACTCTGTCCCACTCTGCTGCAACTGACATCAAAGACAACTTGCACAGCTCGGGCGGCGAGCTGCGGAGCTGTAATCCATTCTTGTAAATAGCAAGCAGAAGATAAATGTGGGGAGCATGCGTGGCATTATTACACTAATATTCACGCGTCTGTTGGGGACTATTTCAGCAGAACACTGTTATTTATTCCCAGCGCTTAAAAGTGGGCAAAATAAACTTAATGCAGCAAATACTAGTGTGCAAGTCATATTTCATGTGTTGCTTCGGTGTCTTTTATTGCAGTGATGGATTGCAGCTTTTAAAGGAAAGGTGGTTGTGATGTTGGAACAGAATACTCTCGTCTTTCACAGTGAAATAACACAGTGAACGGTAAAATATAGGTGTGTGGGACAAATCACCATATTTTTCTCTTATTACCTTGAACCACAGTATTGTATCGCTGAGTGAAAAATGAAATCACATTCATAAGAGAGTGAGTATAATTGAATTTAAAAGGAAAAACAACTACGGGAGAGCTTCGAACACCGTGTGTGGAGCAGTGGGAGAGAGAGCAGGAGCATTATTAAAACATCAGACTCCCAATACCTGAAATTTGCATTTAATAAAAGTAATAAAAGTTGCTACATGGATTATCAACTTGTAATAGATGCCCCTGTGTGGCTGTCATTCTAATTAATAACTTTGCATATTATTAAAGAAAAAACTCTGCAGGCTTAAGATTTATGCCCAAAAGAGTAAAAAGTTAGATTACTTTCGTTTAACCGCTCTGATAACAAATACTGAGTTGTATAGTTGTGCAAGTGCAGCTAAACAGGTCAGTCTGCTTTAGATTCAGTCAATACTTTGCATTTAAGGAGTTTTTTAGGTGTTTTATTTTTTAAGCTATGCAAAATCTAAAATCAACAAGCACTGTTTTAAGGTAAAGTTCCATACAGCTTACATCAGTGTGTCCAGCCTCTTAGCTTAGGTGCACATCATTAGTTAACTCCATTTTTTATGCTGTTAAAGGTCATCTTAAGTGTGGGGGCTGATATGTGATTAAATTATCTGATGTTATTCTCTTGCAAATGAGGATGTAAAAACACGGTTATGTTGAAGCAAAATATATACATTTTTATATCAAGCTTAAGTAGCTTTACATTGCAATTAATTAGTCCAGCTAATCCGCCCACATCCAGTGCACACGCACCTTATTAAACAGCCATCATGTTTATTTGCGTGAAAGCACCCTTGTATCGGCTCAGATTCGCTGCCTTGTTCAAGAGCACTTCAGCGATGTGGATGGTGCCGCCGTCAGCCGCCCACTTCTCTGCAGAGCCGCCCTGCCGTTTCCACCGCAGCAGATGAAACCGGCAACCTTTTTCGGTTCCTGGTCATCCGGCTGCGTCTGGGCCGAGCAGCCGCCCCCACACAGCCACCCGGTGACGGAGACCTCCCTTTGCTGCAGCATTTGTTTGCTCAGGCAAATTCAAAACAAGTCTGTTGAGGAGAGTGAGAGGCAGAGAGAGACTGAGTGGGAAAAGAATTTAGAGGAGGAGGAGGGAAGAGGGAGGAGGCATACTAACGAAGAAATAAAGGGAGACCAGAGAGGTGCGACGAGCATGAGAAAGCGTGCAAAAGGAGAGAAATGAACCTTGGTTTCTAATCCTTCTCTTTAGTCTCTTTTCCCATCCACAGCAAAACAGAGGAGGTCAATCTCATTTACATCCCAGCGCACGTATGCCTCTGGAGGATCCCTAATCAGCCACAATTGGAGAGATGGATTTTTCAAAACGAGCCTTTGATGTGAGGGTTTAACATTTGTTTTTTGATCTAATTATATAATAGGCAGGCCAGCCATGTCAGGGGCAAAGCATGTGTATGTCTCAATGAAACAGCAAATTAGAACAATACAGCTATTGTCTGCTGGGAGAAAACTGTGAACTCTTGTCAGTAACATGAATAATTAACTCTAAAGTTTGTTTTGTGGTTTGCAGTGTTTGATGTTCTCATACTTTTATGGGTAGGTATAATATTCCTAGTGATTCAAATTGTGTAGAAAAGGCTGTCTCTAGTGCCAAGGTGAGATTTATCTTTTCAATGAAGAAACATGATGGTGTAAGATGATGGACTTGGACCTGTCATAGATGTATTAAGCAGAACTCGATACAGTGTTGGAGGTGGAGCCCTGTTTTTTCCTATTGAAACTGCTCAGTGGTGCATGAATCCAAAAAGTTCATATTTTCAGTGATAAAATTACCCAGACCTTCAGCATGAATCAGTTAAATTGGGATGAAAGGATGTAATCTCGCAGCTCTTCTAGATTTTTCCAAATGTTATCAAACCGTATGAAACAAATTATGATCGTAAAGCAAGTAATTTTAAAGTTGTGAGGTTCGGCATAGTTTATTTACCATTTTACAGCCTCTTTTTTTCCTACAGTTTGAGTCTTTTAGGGCTACTGTGCATCACCTGACATGTAATTACTCCTTTTAACCACTACGTCAAATCAACTCTAATGCCTGGCGCACCTCCTGAATGCTTGGTATCCTCTCCCTCTGCAGAAAGAAAGGGCTTATTCTTAAATCCTTAACACTAGGGCTGCAGTTTTTGCTTAGGAAGGCTCCCAACTTAGTGAAACGACTTGAAAGTACCTATGATAAGAGCTTTTCAAGTTGTCTAAATGCTGAGGAAAGGTGGTTTAATGTTTCTTTTTGCATCTCCCTTAGCAAAGGATACACCGGACCATCCTTTATGAAAGGAGATTATTCCGGCCCACAATTCTTTGCAGCAGCAACATTTATAAGCGGCACACTATCAGACAAATTAAGAAAAAATTACAGTAATACAATTTATGTATCAGCACTTTTTGTGGTACTCAGACACTTTACAGAAATAAACAACTATAAAAATTACCTAATGCATTTAAGTCTAAACAAATATATGATTATCTAATGCAGGATTACAAAAAAATGACATTTAATATAATGTTGAGCAATATTAACAGGGTAATTAATGTAAAAAAAAATGCATAAAACATTACATAGGCCTGTAGAGATAAAAAGTGACGAGGAGATGGTGAGAGAAAGGTGAAATCAAACTAATGACAGACAAGGGACGCAGATCATTAATTTACCTGTGCTCATCGATCCTTTCCAAATTACGCCAAAACGTGCCTTAACTTGCTAATATGCCTATGTTTTAAACCGTCAACAGACATGGAACAATATATAGTTTATTTGATTTCTACCTAGAGTAAGATATGGTACCGGATTCCAACGTCATATTTATCTGGTATTGCTGGAAAACCATAGTTTTCACCATGGCACAGCACGTCACATGTGCAGTTGCTTGAGTACGTAGCCTAGTGAAAGTGCAGTGGGATTCTCTCAGCTCAGCAGTTGTCTTTTTCTAGGTACTTTTGAATTCTCCTTTCTTCTGCCCTTGACTTAATGACATTTTCCAACGGGGTTAAGGAAAATTGGTTAGGAAAGGACTTAGGAAGCGACAACTGGACTGCAGCCTAGACCTTTTAACCAAGAGTGTGTCTTCATGCATGTGTTCCAGTGCCTTTGTTTTCGGCAGAGCAAGAATAAATCACTCATTTTATTTGCTATTTTCGGGTATTCGAGTGATATAAAGTGAAGGGAGCCTCCAAGCAGTTATTGTACTCAGTGCCCTCCAAAAACTTGAGCTGTAAGGGCAGCGCACATTAAGTTAAAGAAGCTGACTTGTTTGCTTGTAAGTTCAACAGCCAATTTAAATCACAAGAAAAAGGCCTTTAAGGTGTCACGCACCATAATTCAGTTTTGCTTTAAAACAGGATGTTCTGGCCCGATACATAAAGAGGTTCTGTGCAGTTTTAGACAAGTTGTGCTGCCCCATACAGCACAATGTATTAAAGAGCCCTTTGTGAATCAGTGAATGTTGAAATTCCATCCACTGTGAAACGTTTGGCTCATAATGTGCAGCAGCTGCAGATTGTACTTTTCAGTCTCAAGCAATGAACAAAAAGGACACTTTTTATACAATATGGCTTTATAAAATATGATTTTGGCTTGAGTATCGTTTCTTAAACTTTCTGGATCTTCCTTAAAAGTGGCTCTGTCTTATCATTACTTACTTACTCTTGCCATTCAGTACATTTGTAAACAAGTTGGCACAGAAGTGTGATACCTATCTAATTACTTCAATCTCCAAGCTCTCTTTTCTTCTTATAGATCAGTTATATTAGGCCCAGTCATCTGTTCCTTAAGGATTACACCAGAGGACTTGGACTATATCTTATTAAACAGTGAATCACATGTAGAGAAAAAGACAGAAAAAGAAGTGTTTGATGTAGTCATCCAAAATCCAATATATTCCAGCTGCTATTCCAGTTTTTTAGTTTTGAAATAACCCATATGATTAAAGCACCGAGCTCAAGTATACCTTGTAAAAATGCTGATAAAATTGCTTGCGCAAAACGCGGCGTTATTGATTATCTTTACCACAATCGCTCAGCACTTGCCAGCAAAGCTTTTGGTCTTTCAACTTCATGTTCATTAGATCTCGTTCTACGAGCTCACGCTGCTTCACATATCTCACTTTTGTTTACGTGTGCACATTCTGCACTGATGTTTCTCCATTTGTGTTTAAATTATGCATCAATTTACTAGATGCAACGGGTGTCTGGGGCAAATGAAACACTCTTAAGGGATGAACTGTAACTGCTTTTTATTCTTATGTGGTGAAGCTGCGGCTTTTACTGTTGCGGTTGTGTTCTCTTATTTGAGCTCTCTGACTGTTTCGTCGTGGGTGTAGCTCTGTAGGTAAAATGTGATGCAACATCTGAATCAAAATCAGTCAGACAGTCTTCAGGTTGTTGTCCCTCAAATTAATTCTAATCAAACCACTCCCACTCTGTCCTTAACAAATCTAATCGTTGCTTATTTAGTCACGTTCATTTATCGTAACAAAGAGGGGCTCAACATTTTAAATTTTCAGGGGCTTGAAAGGTGTGTAGGGGTGTAACGGTACACAGAAATCACGGTTTGGTTCACACCTCAGTTTAGACATCACGGCTTGATACGACTTTGGTACAAAAATTTCATCATAGCATCATCCTCCTTTCCCATCTTAACTTTGTTCCCTGGTTCAGGTGAGAAAAACACTGCTGACACGTCCATAGTATGTCATAGCTCGCCGTAGATGATTTAGTAAAACAAAATGATCTGCACAGGGTGTTTATTTTTTGAAAATTGATGGGATTCGCTGCCATGTCTGTGACCTGCTGTGTGCAGCTTGACTTAGCCAACCTCCCCCTCGCCTGATGCCCCTTAAATGGTGGATTATTGTTTTGAGTGTCACACAACCTGTGCGAAGTGACTCGTTTCATTAACAGAGTTTAATCAATGCACTTGGAAAAGTTTAGAGAAGCCTCACAATAAGAGATGTTTTGATACTGTTTTTTCCTTCCCAATACCGATTCCGATACCCAGACATGGGCAGCGGCGGATAGCGAGTACTGATCTTATGCCAGGACATAAAAATGAAATTTCCTTTGGAGTGCAAGGTGTAATCATAGTTTTGTAAAATAAGATTTGAATATAACACTATAAAACTATAGTGCAACAGCAACTTAAAAACTAAAATCTAGGAAATTCAAATTCCTACACTACTGCACTGCTACAGTAACTAAGCACACTGGGAAGTAGCTAGGTACCGTTTAGCAGCTGATAAGTCACGTGGTATCAGAACGGTGCACAGACTGGCGTACTCGCCCATAACAGCATTTTTGGGGGTATCTGAGGCATTTCCTGTTACTGGTACCAATATCGCAACAACTCTAGATATTTGGGTTCAAATCTATTGAGGAAAAGTATAAAGTTGTCTGAAAATTAAATACTCAAAGTAAAGTACAGATACCCAAAAAATCTATTTAAGTACAAATACTCTGTTAATTAGCAGTCCTCTATGTGAATGTCTGTGTGGTACAACTGTAATTCAGTCCATTAGACACATGAGTTTACTCCACTGAGAGTACTTCAAGACAACTGATGTCTTTGATTTTTGTTCGTATATGCACATTCTGAATTAGATGCCAGCACCAGGTTCCAAACAAGTTGACACATGAACCTTCTGCAGGTGAACAGGTTCAGTGGTAACAAGTGATAGTACCATGAATGGTCATTAAAGAGGCATCCTTGAAAGGCTCACTCATTCAAAAGCAAGGATAAGGTGTATCATTGTATACAGAGACTGAACTACATGTTAACACTTTGCCAACACTGTTGCTGGTAAGCACAGCTCATTTGTAACTCATTATTTTCTGTTTTCTTTCCCGTTTCACCCATGTTTTCTTGAACTATCTCGGCATAGAGGCTTGGATACTCATGATCCAAATAAATGTAATTTACTGATTGTATATGCAACACTCGAACCACTAGTTCTCTTCTTTCAAGTTTGTTTTATGTGCTATAGTTCTGCATGGACCCAGGCTCAGCTAACTAGGAGGAATGTTTTGTAGCATCGCCATCTGAAAAAAATTACGTGCCACCCCCCCCAACATCTCAATGGGGTTTCTAAAGAATGCTAAGCATCTGCACACTAAACCCATCTTATGACAGGCTTACAAAGAACTGACCAATAGGAACAAGGGGAGGAGGCATGGCTTTTTTGTTTTCTGCAAGAGTAAAATTAAAGCACGAGTTACACATGCAGCTCAGTCCAGCTAACAGTCCACAGACAATGCAAACATGACTGCCTTTCTTTAATGCAAAACCACGAGGTTCAGACTTCCTGTAACAGACAGATCACATGTCCTTTTCCCCACGACAGCCGATGTGCTTCCATAAACAACCAAACCTGCTCATTATCAAATGTGTCCTTGAAACCCAACTTGCTCTCGCTGTGAGCCTTTTAGGAACAACAGCATGTAAATGTGAAGAGGGCAAGTTCAGAATAATTAAGGTTATTGATTAAGGTTATTCTCACTTTAACAAACAGTCTTGGCTGTGGTAACTAAGCCATAATTAGCTGAAAAAAGCAGGTCAGTCTGTGTGTGGATGAAACATTCAAAACACAAAACACTTAAACAGTAAAATTTATTCTGTTTTTGAACAAATCAGACGGACTGATAGCACTTGGAGTTTTTTTTTTTTTTAAAAAACCTCACCACCAATGACCGTTATAACTCAGGCAAACCTTAATACTGACGGTAATTTAAACAGACTCACAGCTGTTCTTTTTAAAAACATGGTCAGGATTTGGTAGCACAAGCTAATTGTAATTCAGTCTCTAAAGTTGGGTACACAGTGAACGATTTTATAAATCTTGTTGTTTATTCAAACTCCCACTGTATGAGAAAATCATCTGTGTCATAAAGCCAAAGCTCACGATGTGCTCACACTATACAGTCTGATTGTTGAGCCAATAACTGAGAGTTCACACTGTACATCCAGTCTGCCCCTGTGGACTGTTCTGGCTGCTGACAATTGTCAATGAAGTTTTGTTTGACAGCTATGTAGGAGCAGAAGGTGCCAAAGATTAAAAAAAAAAAAGAGTAGAAGAAAAACAAGATTGGAGGATCTTTGCTTGTTAGCTATGCTAATAACAAAGCAGAGATATGCTGCCTTGGTAATTTGTGCCATCCTGTGTGCCGCAACATTAAAAAAAGAGGCGGCAGCGCGTATGGACAAGCAGGTGGCTGAAGAGACTTGTTGTCATTGCATCTTCAGACCCTCTGTTTGTCACGTGATGCAGACACAGTGAGAAAAAAAGGCACTGATCTTGGTGAATGGCAAGCAAACTCCTGACATGTCAGACATTCATCCGATCATCAGCTGAAAGGTCGCAAGCAGCTTATGGGCCCTCACTCCGCCCTGAACACTACACGGCAAACGACACACGACAAAGCTGAAACTCGGGCTCAAATCGGACAGCGTACGCCCACAAGTCAGTGTGTCAAGTCCTTTTCTGTTTTCTCGTAAGAGCCCGACAGTGACCCGGCTGGCAGTGAGTTAACAAGCACACACAACCCCAGATAGTGAAGGTAACATTCAGCCAGGGATGCTCAGGTCACATGGTCAAGGGGAGGCACTGTGTTATGTGCTAGCTACTCTTAGAGTCAAGATTTATCATGAAGCTAGGTTAGTGCAGCCGTGTAACACAAGGCTAAGTCTGAATTAACAAACAAATGGTGCAATGTGCTCCAGAAAAGAAGAATGAAAAGAATTTTTGATAAGAAGAAAATAGACACTTAGAGCCCGAACAAAGGTCTTGATCCAACCAAAATGTTACAAAATGGAGTGTCCCAGACTGCCACGCCAGACAAAGAACCCTGCACAGACACTGGAGCAAGTATGAATGAAAACTGGGCTTGGCTTCTGTATGGAGGCTAAAATGCTTCAATAACACTGTTTGAAGTGCATCCAAAAGCTATCTTCTTCAGGCTTGTGACAAAAAATGAAGCCACATGTATATGCAGAAAACGTGCGTGTTAACTCCCTCTGAGGTTCATCAAGTTTCATATCCTAAATAAAAGGTTAGAACTTTTAAAAGCTCTTTAGTGTATTGTATGCTTTCTTTTGTGAAGTTTGCTTTGGAATGGCAAGTAAAAAGTAAAAAAAAATCCATATATATTCTGATCAACAGTGTGAAACATTAGAAAAACTGATTCAGAAAATCAAACATGTTTTTGTTGTGAGTCAATTTTTAAATTCTTTCACATTTTCAAGTCTTAACTTGCAGACATGATAATGGAAAACTTAAGATGCTCCCTTCACCTGCTATTAATGTTTCCAACTGTGTGTTGATTCATTAAAATCTGATTTACAGCAAGCGTCATATTTAATACAATCAGTTTTCCTCCTCTGTTTTCTTGTTTCCGCTGCACAGATGTGATGAATCATTTTTATGGACGTTGTTTGATCAAAACCAACAGAAGGAAGAATGAACATTAATACCTCTCAACACTTAACAACTGGCTCTTGATACTCATATTTAATTAAACCACACACATATGGGTGTTTAGAGAATAACACACAGACAGGCACGTTCCTACAGTTATAGAAGCTCGGTCAAAAGAACAACCAAAATCAGGAGCTTCAGACGGTATCAGTGCAGCTAAGGCACTCTGTCCATGGGGATAACGTGTGTGGAGACACATCTGCTGAGTCATTGTCTTCCTAAGCCGGCAGCCAATAAGTGTGTTGGCTTTGTGCTGACTGCTGAGCCAGGCCTGTCCATTATAGAGCTGGAGCTCAGCCCATCACATGGTCGGCTTGGATACGGGAGGCTGGATGTCACATGGTGCCACAACAAAGCCTCTCTGGATGCAACAAAAGCTGACATGAGGCCAGCCAGTATCACATTAATGGTAGACTAGAAGCAGACTGAAATTCGACTGAAAGATAACTGACCGTACAAAATGTACTTATCTACTACTGTGTATGTTTTTGTAATAAGTTTGTTATAAACATTTGGTGAATAACAACAAAACAA
>JAPXVT010000018.1:10364525-10374736 GCA_029823135.1 Acanthurus reversus
TCTCACCGAAGGAGATACTCAACATCTTTTTCGCTAATTTTGACAGAAATGTTACAATACTCCTCGGTAAGTGTTTTTAAAAAGGTCACAACTTTCAGAGCTGGAGAATCATGACTCCATGGCAAAATGACTGAGTGCAAGAAAATGATAAATACGGGACAAGATACTGATAATGAGTATGAATTCACGTAGATTATGCAGTGACTGCTGCACAAGGTGACAGAAAAACCTAAAACCTACAAGCTAAAATCTAAAACTGTGGGACTGTTGGAAACAAAGAGTAAATACTGTGGCTAATGGAAAGTGAGATAAGGACAGTTGCTCCTCAGAGGTGATTCTCTGAAGAATGAAACAGCCCGAGGTCAGGAATGTTCCCACATTCCTCTGCTGAGGAAGGTGAAGAGTGGAGCGCTTGTTGTTTTGAGATTGAAAGGAAAGGACAGAGACGGGGGGTGGGTGAGGGGGTCCAGGTGGGACAAGTCTGCTTCAGAAAATACAGAGAACACTTGGAAGAATGTGTTTGTAAAGAGACATACCTATGCACAGTTTGCACTGAGTATTTCTGCAGACAGCAAGGTCAGTAAAGTTAGGTAACTGTTAGGTAGAATTGCTGGATGGAGAAGTGGTTATTGTGGTCGACCCTAATGACCTTGAGGTGACAAGCGGCTGTAATCAAAACGTATCTGAGAAAAAAACTCGTTCAGTTTTTGTTCTTTTTTGCACAACTTCTAAAATGCCATAAATCAGCCTTCCCACCAGAGATGTGGTGATCTGGTTGATGTTGTTGACGGTCAGAAAAATATGGGAAGTGTTAATTACCGCTGTGGTTGTTTCCGTCTGGACCAAACGGGATCTAGCTGAACGTACAAAAGCCTTTCATTCTTTAAACCAGACAACAGAGAAAAAGTTATTGTGAAAAGAATTGTATTTAATGTTCGAGAACAATTTAAAACACAAATCTCAATTAGATGAATTAACATATTAATTAATTTGTAGACAAAATAGCAATCACGGCAGAAAGTCATTATTGATACTGCCGATAACAAAGGCTTTCAGAA
Source organism: Acanthurus reversus (assembly GCA_029823135.1). Lineage (NCBI taxonomy): Eukaryota > Metazoa > Chordata > Actinopteri > Acanthuriformes > Acanthuridae > Acanthurus > Acanthurus reversus. Next base: position 10,365,584 of record JAPXVT010000018.1, read on the forward strand.
ACTAGTATACGACACTTTAATTATCCACGACAAATAAAACACTTGCATCCGTAAATTCAGACTCATGTAAATGATATGTGAGTAAACAGATAAAGTGAATACAATTGCAGCCATTTAATAAGAACATTCCCATATAAATGTAGTTTGAATTATATAAGGATGTGAGAGAACACAGAAGCTAAGGTTTAAGGTTATATACCAAGGTCTGGGTGAATACTCAGTTCTGATTGGCCGCGGGGTGTCCAATAAAAAATGATACGGGACATCTATAGAGTGCCTAAGACATGCCCCCCTTCCGCTGGACCTCATGGGACCTTATTTTGGAAAAAATATTAAAGATAGTCATTGGAAATAGACACGTTATCTTTTGTTCCCGTCTAAATCGTACCACCAATCTCAAATATGATGTTTGTCAATTTAAAAGGTAGTTTTGCAAGTCAAGAAAGTCCCATTTGATCACAGAGCTGCTGAAGTATGAGACGGTTATTTCTCATAGAACAGACAAGCTCATGCTCGACATGTTCATGCTTGTACTGATTGACTACTTTACTTCCTTTAATATATTTTCCCTTATTCTGAAGGAACAACGAAGTTCACTGAGCAGTTTCCCGAAAAACGTTTTACTTCACTGTCTGATGACAAAATTCAACTCTCCTTACATATGAAAAATGATCTATTATTATCATATTGATTTAATGACAGCAATACGGCTGGGAAGCTAGCTTGTCTTGTTGTTAAACAGACTTTCAAATAATATTCTCTGTTTGTCAACCACACGTAATGTTATTGATAGTACATCTTGCTAGCATAACTTTAGCTTTCTGATTCATAGCTAAGTGAGAAAAGCGGACTAGTTACTATCTCCCGTTGCCATGTAGCCTATGTACTGGATTAGTGAAAATCATTTCATAACTTAGTGGGATGACAATGACTGTCTATGTATTAGTCAAACCCTCAGGTGTTACCAGGGAAACGGAGTTGTGGCTTGTGAAAAACTCATGATTTTAATTGCAAAAAGCATGAAAATATAAATGGATGTTAATGTTTATGTGTTTGACAAGTGACCATGGTATAGCAGCATAATGCCCTTCAAGGTGTCCAATTATCAATTGCAGACAACTGCCTCCAGTTGTCTCGGATACCTCGTCGGGCATTATCCCTTACAAAATTGATTGGAGCTTGAAATTCTACACTTAATAAAGGTTATACAGTCTGGTCTACTAGGGGAAGATAATTGGAAAGTCCTACGATTTGCTTTACTAATGACTTGTCAAAGACGTTAAATGCCAACAGCCATCTCCATCCCCATGTTTGTCGACTTGGAGAGACGGCTGCAGGTCACACCTCAGAGAATTCAAACAAGTAAGATAAAAAGACCCATAATCCAAAAAACAGCAAAATGACAAAAACAAAGAGATAAAGATGTGTAACCTCAAAATACCACAACAAGAGGAAGCCCACCTGGAAGTGGAGAATACAGAGGGCAATTTTCACTTATTCTCTACGGGTTCATTTTTTTCTTACCCGAGCTGCACACAGATGACTCCATGGACAAGAGGAAGGACACCTGGAGCAGCAGGCGATGCAATCGATCGATACCCAGCAGCCTTTCGCAATACAAGGGGTCAGCGTGTTGAGAGGTTGATTGGTGGAAAGCCCAAAATAACTTGCAGCTTGTCACAGAAAATGTGACCCCGTCATTGACACAGCACTTGGCTAGATTGGAGCAGCATCAACCGCTACAGATGCCAGAATGGAGCAATATTGGATTTTCAGCCCCTCAGTCTTCTGAGTTTTATCCATTTTACTTTTTGATTTTAAGTTGACACGCTCTGCTCTGTCGGTTTATTGGGCTTGTTTAAACTGCTGTGAAATCTGTTTCTCTGTCTCCTGCAGAGAGGACAATATACCTCTATTACACCCCTTTGTAAACCTGCTGTGATATACAGCACAAAAGTTGATGCACCTCTCAGAGTGGAAGAAATCTGGTGTCCTTCTATGTAACCTGAAAAGAGTTTAACACCATCCCGGTTTCAACCTTATGTAGAACTGATTGGATCATTATTTAAATTTGGTGCCTTAAGCTGCTCTAAAATGACTCAGTGTAATGTAATGTGGAGCTTTTTGGCATCTTTCAGCTAATTGAGTTCTGAAGGTTTGTGGTTTCATCGGCATTGTTTTCAGTGAAATCTGTAACTACAAAACTACAAACCCTGGACCCAAAAAAGGAGACGGGAAAAGTTAGCGGCTAGCTGATAGATACAGCACAGCAATATAGGCAACAGTTCCAGATATTGTTGTGAAATAGAACTAACAGGAGACAAAATAATGGACTTTCATTCATTAAGTGGCCCAAAAGACAATTTAATTTCAGTAAATGCTGAATGCTAATGTGTATAAAAGCAAGTATTAGCATGCTAGCCGTGTTAAGTTACCAAAAATAAATTAATTAATACATGAAGCAGGTTTAATGCAATTTTTTTTTCAGTTTAATGAATAAAGCTAGAGCCGCTTAAGCTAGTATTTAAGACAAAAATCCAGATCAGTAACAGCAGAACTATTAAATAGTTATATAAATAGTGGCCTGCGGGCCACATGCGGCCCGGAAGCAACCCCTGAGTGGCCCATCCAGAAAAGCAGAGCTAAACAGAGAAAAACATGTGCTAGCCTACAGAAATTCCTAAACACGTTGAATTCAACACTTTGTGTAGCCAAGCAACATTCAACCCACAATGCAGCGTGTTGTTGTGACTGTGTGTCTAGTCGTGGCGGTGGTTGTCTTTCTCAACCCTGAAGCATAAAATTAAAAATGAAAACTGTGGGTTTAAAACTGCCTGGATTTGAAAATTCTTGTTTATTTTAAAGGTGGATCCAGAAGCTAAATGGATATGTTTAATTTGGGATGAGTGTGTTGCAATATTTAAATAAAGTGTTTGGAGGCACCACACTGACAAACATCAGACTTTCTGGACAAACTTTCCAGAGAGATCGCAGGAGAGGGCTGCAAAAGGGCAGAGTTTGACTGCATCTAGGGCCCGACCGATATGGGATTTTTGGGGCTGATGCTACTGATGATATTAGGGAGTAAGAAAATTCCGATATCTGATGTATTGGCCGATATTCTATATCAAATTACGAGATTACACCATTTTAAATCACTAGTCCAAGTACTTTTCTCAGCCTTAAAAAAACAGTTTCAACATCAGCACTTATCGGAGAACAAATATGCCGATACTAATATATACCGATATGTCTGCAATAGGCTGATATCTGCTAATAATTTCAGTCAGGCGGTAACTGCATCCTACAGCTGGAGCTGTACTATTTTTATGCACTTCAAGATGTGCCTGAATCAGATGTGACAACATTTAACAGAGAAACAATGAATACACTTATCTCGCTCGTCATTATATTCATGTTGGTTTAAAATTTGTCATTACCTGCTGCTTACCGGCAGCTGAAATTAGCAGGCCGCCCTGCTAAAATTCTTAGTTTTAAGATCTAGTCCCATTGAATTTGTAATTGAATAGCTGTGAATGACAGTCTACCTTTGCCAACAGTTAACCTATATAATAAATAAATAAATTTTTAAATAGTTTATTTTAATTATGTCACAAAACGCCCCTCATATTTACCCTGTGACCCTTCAGAAGAGTCCCAACGTCAGGGACCACCGACCATGCATTTAGCTTATTCTTGTAAATTATTGACCAAACCAGCTGTGATTTCTAATTCTTCTCTTAATATATACTTAATAAATTAATACTTAAGAACTTAATATAGTTTTTGGTGGAAATATGGCCAACAAAAACTCACAATACAATGCTGGAGTTACCTAAAGCATTGTGACAGAACCGTTTTCGTCTCAAGTTTGAAGTCTTTTCAGATGCGCTCAGCGAGTGCTGAAATGCAGCATCCCGCCATGCGTAACTAGTGGTTTTTATCCTGATCCACTGAGACATAAAATTGTTAAATAGCCCTTCCACAATGAGGGCATCCTGCCTAGCTGTTTATGAACCAGTCATGAGACAACCATCCTTAACTCGTCTTCCATCCATCCCACCGTCCTTAACACCTTAAATAAATCCCCTGTCCATCTCAGATGACAAGATAAATACCATCTGCCTCCAAACCTGACAGAGAAACTCGTCCACCCTAGGGAGGCACGCATTCACTTCCCTTAAGGGGAGATAAGGATAAGTGATGGTTTGTGAACCAACAGAAGCTCTTAAAGATAGAGTAAAGCTTTTGAGAAATAAGCTTTGGACTTCATGGGGGAATTTTGTCCCCAGATGAAGGGCAGTTATCATTACAAGCGTTTATGATAGCTGCTGATAAAGCTATGCTTAGCTGAGTTTGCTGAGCGATTATTTCAATTTTATCTGCACTGTAATTCTTGCTTTAATTTATTCGGACAAACAGCCTCTCCATGCTCGAATCTGATAGCAGAAAAGTGTTTCGGCTGTCTTAAATGAGAGCGGCAATGAGCAGAATGTCGATCATTGGAATGACATCTATGTGAAGGAACTGACTTAAGAGGAGGTGGAGAAAAAACTCTTGCAGTAGCCTTAATAGACCAGAATGCAATGCAGCAAGCGTGATTTGTTTTGGATATTGCTTTGTCTCATCACAAATGAAGCTGTCTTGCTCTTGCCACTGCTCTGTTGAGCTGCATGCAACAGTTTTAGGGGAAAATCCGCCACTTTGAATGTGGATGTCCAATGAATGTTGATGGTATTTATAGTCAATTGAAGCAATAGATTCCTCAGTTTGAGCTATATTGACAGAGAAAGCTGAGTCTTCTGAGTTGCTCCGCTCACACAGCCGTTCTTGCAGGGCCTACATGTACCAGGATGCAATGCACACGAACACTAGAGGTTGCAAACGCAGCCCAGTGTACAAAACAGTAATAGTGCGAGCAAGAGTGGCACCGCTAAGGTTATTTTCCAAAAGATGTAAAAAAAAAAAATCACACAGATGTTGTTGTATTCTGACCCACTAAGAATCATGGAAAGAGAAAAATAGACATTTGTCCCTTGAAAAAACATGACAGTGTCACCGAGTAGTCACCAAGTTGCATTAGATAACAGCAGGGCTATGGCCTGTCGCAGGTCAGGGATAGTGTGTCAAGCACCGCTGTAGCTTGCGCAGCGCATTGCTAGCCTACAGATAGATGAATGGCGCCGCCTGTGAACGCTATTTTTCCTCAAGCTGTAAAGTATAAAACATCACATAGATGTTGTTATCATGTGTTGTTATATTAGTTATTTATGTCCGTTTTAGTTCTTTTATCCAGTGTTTTTTTAATGTGTTGTGTTGTACCCGAGGCTGCTTGAGTCCCAGCTTGACACAGCAGAGATCGATGTCAAGTTGGGTACAATTAAAGGCTTCTATTATTCCCTAGGTGTAATAATAACAAAAAAACAACAACAACAACAAAAACACAACAGTATTTGCTGGGTCTCCAAGGTTGCTATTCATTGCTTTGGAATATTCCGTTCATTTAATATTGTGTAGTTTTCAATAACGAGTTGTTTTTGGTCCACCAGAGCCTGAAATTCGTCTTAAAACAAACATGGCGTCCTCTTGCCTGGAGTGCGAAGGGAAAGGGGAGGGAAAGGTTTGTGGTACTTCTTCTCAGAAGAACAAGAGATTTCGAAGCTGCACCTCAGAGGAAAAAAAAAAGTTGTGTTAAATTTCAAATTATATATTGAATTTAGCTAGATAGAGATAAGATTGAAAATTGGTGGAGTTTCCCTTTAAAGCGTGTAATCTGGCAGCATTAAAAGGCTTTTTGGGAAGTGTAGGAAATTCCACATTAGAGTAAAGGTAGATAATCACAAAATCACTTCTGAGGTGGATTGTGGAGCAAATTGCTGCCTTGCAGCAGCAAAAGAAGATGTGAGGGTGGATTTTTACTTACGCCCAGAGATGTGCAGAGAAGTGACAGATCATTTCTTGTCTCCACGCCGTCCTTTTCTGCAGACTTCTTAATTCATTTCCCTGCACGCCTCTGTCTCTAAAACCACCGCATACATATCTTTTCTCAGGCATCTGCCTTTGTGCTTTAGCAAAAAGAATGCCAGGGATGATTTTTTAAAAAAAGGCCTTTTTAGCACTCAAATTTTGCCTGATTTCTCATCTCTCCAGGACAGCAGGTAGTCATTTGAGCTTGCAGATGTGATAACGATATTGCTCCTTTCTTTGTGAATTTGGGCTTCGCACAGGGCAGTGTAAAAATTCAGCCGACACCCAATGGCGAGAGAAAAGTATCATTTTCAATCAGGATTAGATCGCCGTGCGACACCTGTTCAAAACCTCCCCAAACTGCACTAAAATGCAATTAAGTGTGTCAGATACGGGAGGAGTAACACAACACACTAACAGCAGATGTGAAAAGGATGTTGGGATGACTCATGTGGGAACGCTCGGTGTTGGCATCAGAGGAGATCGGGTGAAAGGCTGGTCAGCTGTGAATGTGTCATGGCTGTGACGTGTTTCTGTAGCTTCTAAAGCAGGTGTGATTAAAAAAAAAACAAACAGCAGCCGACTGGTGTCTTAGTTGAAAAGATGACTCACACAGGTTATCCTGCGGTATCCATGCAGATATGAGGGGTGATTGATAAGTTCTGGCCTACAGTCGACAGAGATGAATTATGCTGCTCTTGTCACATGCACATGCAGTTGAATTCTTTGAGTGATAATGCAAAAAAGCTCCAAGTTCTTTAACTTTTGTGATATTTCTGTTTTGGTCGGATGAAAATTCAATTTGAGAAAATGGACGGCCTTTGTGCAATCATCCGCCACCTCCGCCTCGAGGCCTCCCACAAGGAGGTCTACGAGGACGTGTGGGCAACATTAGGGGATGATGCCACTTGTTATCATATAGTGAAGAAGTGATGGTAGCACATTCTGTAAAGCCTGTCTCTATAATGCATTGTAACACATTATGAACACATTTTACACATTCTGAACATACTTACAATGCATTATATGTGGTAAACCCTAACTCTGCTTATTACTGTTATTATACAGCGCTATAGGTGCATTAAAACACATTGTAAGCGGTGTTGGGGAGTGTAATGAAATGTGCAATTTAAGTACAAGTAAGTTAAGTACATTACGGTTATTTATGAAAGTGTTAATGATTACAGAGGGGTTACATCTGAATATTTTCTGTAAAAAACTTAGGCTATATGTTTAATAATATTCCTTTTGTTGCTTTGCATGTTGTTGATGTGCACAATGCTTTCTTTTGCCATTTCCAGTCAAGGCTGTTTTGTAAAGTTTGATGCTGTTTTGATGCTTTTGATTGGTTCTCCTGTTTGCATTTGCAGCGTCCCACGTCTGCCATTAACACGGCCCGGTTTGAACATTTTAAAGTGGTTTATAGTTGAAAGCATATGTTAGAAATTTAGAAAAGTAACCATAAAGTCATCAAATGTAATAAGTAGTGCTGTCAGTTGATTAAAATATTTCTCATCATGAGAGTGGAAAAATATGCTTGCTTCATGCAAATATATGTTTATGATTATTGCAGCAATCCAACGAAAAATACTGTGATGTATATTTGTTTGAGCACTCTGTGCTCAGAAACCTTTAGTAGCTTATATGCAAATTAGCCGTGTGCTTTTTATGCAAATTAGCCGTGATGACTGCAGACAGAAACACTGAAAAGCTGGTCAGAGATCATCACTACTGGATGGGACTGTTAATGATGCTGGTGAACAAACTATTGAAATTGTTTAGCTTGCTAGCTGGTGTAACTGTTTTAGCTCACTGTACTGTAATTGCAAACATCGGTTCCTCAATTGTGAGCTAGCACGATAAGGGTTGGGGTTTCATTGGGAGAAAAATAAATTACGATGTGTCGATGAATCAGTTTTTTTGCCCAGCCATAGACAGAACGCACAAGCGTTAATTGCTCGATAAAAAGAATAACGGCATTAAAATTACTTTAGGTTAATGCGTCACTAACGCGTTAACTTTGACAGCACTATTAATAAGTTACATCACTTTGATAAAGTAACTGAAGTAGTTAGATAACTTATCACATTTTAAGTACGGTAACTAATAATCTGTAACATTTCCAAAGTAACCTTCCCAACCCTGATTATAAGTACGTTCATAATGCATTATAGATGGATGCTTTTAGTAAAGTACTTAAGTGATATGCTACATTTTAATGTGAAAGAGAAACATGACTCAGCGATTAACTCAAGGTGACTGCGTGTAATGAGACCTGAGAGTTGTACAACTCATTTCTTTCTTCCATAGGCAACAAATTTATTGACCGTAGATATCTACATAGGTCACCGTGAACCGTTCTCACCAAAAAGCCCCAATGAAAAACCCATCCAAGTAGGTTTAATGGTTAACCCAACTGTCTCGAGGTTAGAAAAAGAAAAACAAATATCATAGATAAAAGTCCTGAAAGTATAAAAGACACGGCCAATTGAAAGTCTCCAAATGTCTCCACAGCGCTTTAACTTACTTCACATGCAGCTGGGGGAAGCATTTTCCAGCTTTAACAGGAGCAAATTTAAGTTTAAATTGCTTCCACTGGTGGAAGTAGAAATTTCAGAGATGGATATTTTAAAACATAACCACACAAGAATTTCGTAGTCAGGCAGTGAGTAAGAATATGTGTTTAATGTAGTGCCAAAAAACCTCTTTCCTGAAGCTTTCAACCACATCTGCCTAGAAAAGACTGGGATTTATTTTCAAGGTCAAGAATGAGCATTCATACCTTTGAGTCTTGTTAAAACCCCAAAGTGTTTCCGTTCCTTTTATTTTGTAGTACAATAATAAAAAAAAGAATAATCTGAAAATAACAGGTTGGGTCAGTGACTCAAATTGGTATCAGACAGTAACATAAACATCACTTAAGAAAAAGTGGCACAAAGTAGCCAAAAACTGCTGTTTCAGACTCAAAGTGAAGGTTTGCTTCTTCTCTGTGTTTAACATCATTGTAAATGAATGATATTTGAGTTTTGGATGGATGGCTGTGTTAAAAAAAACATTTCAAAGCTGTCACCTTGGGTCTCATCATGATGGGCACTTCTCTCTACTTTAGGCTAAACGATTTGTCGGTTCATCCAAAAAAGTAATTTGTAGTTGGAAGAGATCTTTTGCATCTGTGGGGGTTCGGTT
>JAPXVT010000018.1:11685169-11696430 GCA_029823135.1 Acanthurus reversus
ACTTACCCTGCAGCAAATGAAATGAAACGGAAAGTTGTTTCCCAATGAGTCTCATGCTACAGCTAACATTTGCAGAAGTTACCTGCTCCAACTTTTAAGCTGCAGTTGATAACTTTTGCTAACGAGCAAACAAGCTAACATTAGCTGTAGCATGAGATTAGTCGGGAAACAACTCCACTGCAGCCTTTCCTCCCCGTTTTTGCTCCGTCTCTTGTTTTATTTTGTTAGTTGTCGCTCTCTCTTTTAAGTCCAGTTTGAATGAGACGAAACGGTTGCAGGGAAAGTTGCAGCTGAGTAAACTCGCCCGTCTCAGCTCGAGCTCGAGCCGACTCACGCTCAAGGGAGAGGTGAGTCTTTATTTAGTACTCATTTACTCTATTTAGTCTCTCATCACCGGCAAGGAAGTGCTTTCCACTTACTACAACTACAGACAAGCCGTCGTGGGAAGTAAACAAAATAATAAACATGTTAGACTTTCTGTCATGAGGTCATGAGGCGTTGTAGATGCAACGCCGGTTGTTGTCCATTATGACACACTACGCGAGATGAAACAATCAACTGTCATGCCCAACACCTGATGCCCAGTGATCGTTTCCGAGCCTACCAGACGTCCTACGTCTTCCCAGTTGGTGCTATTGTAGGTCTGATATTGTGGAGTCTGACCTCAGCACAGCACAAACAGCTAATTAGCTCACACTGATGTCACCTGTTGCTAAGAAGTGCAGTGTAGTGGCTAATCAGGACAAAGAGTACAGAGAGCATCTCTGATAGGGCAAATAGAGAAGGAGTGGTAGTTGTTATATCAATTCTTAATACAGAGGCATTATGGGATGGACCATCTACCGATCTGGTGCTAGTTAAAAAATATGGATAGTTAAAAAAGAGGTGCCCCTACGTTTAAATACTTTATGACTAAGCCTTTGAATGTGTGTCCAGCCTTTCAGCTCTTAGGTTAAGAGATATTTGAAGTGCCTTTGGCCCACTGAGCTTGGCATTGTGTCTCCAAGTTTGAGCTTGAACTGTGCGACCCTGGCAGCCCACTGAGAACAGTTCAGCCATCTTTTTCCTGCTGGAAAGAAGACAGCGCTGGGGATAAGATCTCCTAGGAAGCTGCTCTTGAAAAATACAAAGGGGCTACCTCCACTGCTGCTCACAGTCCTTACATGTAGACGGATAAAATGGAGAGCTGGGGTCAGTTTATGGGATCTCACCTTCCTATGACAAAAATCATCAAATTTTAAGGTGAAGGCTTGTGTTAGGCTTCGGCAAGTACTGGTTATGGATGGGTTCAGGGGAGGAAACGAATGTAAGTCAATGCAATGGCCTCTAAAGATAGACGGAGGCTCACTCATTTTATGTGTTTGTGTGCATGTAAGATAACACAGGCTGGAGAAACCAGACTGACATCCCAGTGCAGTGTGGGCGAATCTGTCACACACGCACAGGCAGATAGTCTGAGACGGAGAGGTATTGTTTGAGAAGACACAGATGCCCAAACTAACCTTTCTGCACACTTCAAGCACAATGGACCAGACAACTGGCTGCACCTTTCTGCTGTGACCACAAGAGGCAGTGCCGCTCTAAAAATAGGCTACCTGTTGATCCAGATTAACAGAACATTAATGAAATACAAGGGCTAACGCTAAATGTATCTCTCCCCCAGAACCCCCAGTGTTTTGTTGAATTCTGTGTCCTCGTCGAGATCTGTTTCCCCGCGAGATCCACCCGATTGCAACCAGGAAACAGAAATCGACACAACACCGACTGTGCAAACTGGCAATACACAAAACCTGTGAAAGCGGTGACTAAGCTAATGCTAATGCTAGCGCAAGTCAGTAGATTTCTCAATAGCCACGACCAAATTCTAATTAAAAACTCCACAGTGCACCCAAAGCAAGTCTAAAATGACAACAGTCTATGGAGGTGAATTCGAGTGTTCGTAGCATGATTTAAGAATCAAACTACAGACGAAAATCTTTCATTTTTGGTTATGGTTATGGTAAAGCGTCTATCTTTAGCTGCTGTGGCTGAATCTTCTCTCCTGTCTAATTAGTGGATTAATAGCAGCTGTGTTGCCAGTGTTGCGTTTTAGTGAACCAACCAACTTAGAGAGCGAGCTATAGAGCTGCTTGCAGCTAATAAAGCTACATGAATTCACCCCATCAATATCCAGCCTCCATTCTTCCGAGGTAAAAAGGTTAATAGGCTGCACCTGCCCGATGCGTTTAGAGGTGGCACCCAGCCAACCTGATATGATTGGCTAAAAACATTAACTCTTTCCACCTGACCTGCCCAGTGGGATGGGACTGGTTAAAAACACACACAAAGAAACACAGAAAGAGTAATCCCTATGTCTCACCAACCCACCTCCGGACATACAGGGAGCCAAGACAATAAAGTGAAAGAATAAATGGAGCTCATGTCTGTTTGACCATTTATTCTTAAAGAATGGTTTATGAAAACCCATTGATTTCAAGCAAAATCCTTTTATTAATTCTTAAATCTCTTCAAAAATGTTAAAAAAGGACTGCTGTAAATAGCAATACGGTTGAAAGAAATCGACAAAAATGGAGGATTATCTCATCGAAAGCCATTCGGTTACTGCCGCCACTTGAAAATAAACACTAAGCAAACAAAACTGAGCCACTGATAGATATGTATTCTGGGATGGTCCAGTCGTCACAGCACAGGTAAAACAGTCTCCTGCTCCCCCCTCCTTACCCTCACAGATTTGTCCATGTGGGGGTTTACACCACCACCAGTGACGGAGGCTTTGATGAGTGAATCCAGCGCCCCACGCCCTCCGACGGCCTGCTGCAAATGTCGTGAGGTCGGTGCGTTTGACCTTCAGATCCTTTAATGCAACCTCTGCCAAATCTTCAACCCTAGAGTGAGCCGCAGCAGCTCCAACACGACCGATGGCTGCTTGTGGACAGCAGTCTGTTAATTAAATCTACAAAACTGCATCTTAACTCATGGTGAGTGTGAATCAGGCAAAAAAAGAAGCTTTTTTTCTGCAATATGTCTCGATTTCCAAATTATTTATAGAAGTAGATTAAGGACTTGAATTTGCAACCTCTGGAGAAAAAAGCCCATGAGTTGTTTCTTTGAGACGAGGCCAGTTTTAGTTTCTGCAGAACTTTCTGCAAAACTGTCATCTCTGAGGAGCAATGTTGTGCTTAAGTAGTTTTTTTTTTATATCTCTACTTTACTATTTTTCTTTCTGTAGACTTTTTACTTTTACTTTACTATATTTCCAAAGAAAATGGTTGCTTTTACATTATATTTCCCATAAGCATCTTAGTTACTGATTGCTAAATAAAACCAGGAAAATTTGGTAGGCTACCAGCCAATGATTTGTTTTGTTTTGTTTTGTTTCGATAACCAATAATGCTGGATCACAGCTTGAGCTACACTTTTGTCTATTGTGCTCAAATCAGGCCCATAGGAGTTTGGAAAGTTTAGAAAGTTTTTTGAAATCAGAATTTTCATTCACTTTATTTGCATTTTGTTTTTTTCACTGAGATATTCTGTCCTCATGCAGACCGGAGGCTACATAAATGAATAAAAAGTTTGTAAAAAGACAAACTAGACTGCTTGCTACATGTACTTTTACTTTCAATACTTAAGTACATTTATATTCACTGTACTTTTGATACTCAAGTACAGTAAATATCAGCTACTTTAAGACTTTTACTGAAGTTTTTTTTTACTGAAGAGTTTGACTTTTGGGTACTTTGTACAAGACTGCTGAGGAGCTAATGGCGGTCTTTTGTGTTGATTTAACTATCAGAAAAACAAACTTGTTATAAGGAAACAATGACGAAAAAGTGAGGGAGCAATAAAGAAAAAAAAAATTTAATAAACCCAGAGGGTGACCAATGAAAATGAGCCGAGCTAGACAAGGTCCAGGAGGTTCAAACTAGCATCTACGTAGCCTCTGATTTAAAAAAAATTAATGTTATAGCCCCCAAACTGGCCAGAGGATCTAATAATCGCAACAGTTCTGCTAAAGAGATTTAAATCTCTGAAAAACAGTTTTCTGTCTAAATGAAGTGGAACAATCTTCTGGTGATCTGCTCTTCTTCAGAGTCTGTGACATATTAATGTTTTTTATAGAGTCTGGGACAACTTTTCTAGGGAAAGGGTCAGCTAGCCAAAAAGAAAGAAAAAGGAATAAAAAAAGAAAAAACAGGAGTCAGGCCATCAGGCCTGGGAGCCTTTTAGTGTTTAGAAGGTAATGCAATAGCCGCTATAACTTCCTCTCATGGAATAGTTCTGTTTAACAAGTCTTTCTCAATCTGGGAAGCTTGAGGGAGATCAAAGGCTGACTGAAATGTTTGCATCAGGGACTCAAAGTGAGCCTTAAAGTCAGATTTAAGAGCTGTAATCAAATATTGTACATGTGGCAGGTGCAAGCAATAACTCTGGTAGGAGAGTTTTCAAGTGACGAGGCCTGATCGTCACCAGCCGCAGAGTTAAAATTCAATCAAACTCAACAGAGGGCGCGCCCGAAATTCTGATTTCCCATCTGTGCATCCTGTTGTAGACTGTTCCTCTGTAAAATTGTATTTCCTGAATGTTCTATGTTTTCTATGACTAAGAGAGTTTTCATCAAAAAAACCTTATAAAAATCTTTTTTATATATTAGTTGTCGAGTTATTTTGTTGAGCTGATCACATTTATTTTGACTTTGCAGTATAAAAATTCCTGTAACCAAAGTTTGCTAAATGATGATGATGTTCTTGTTCTTCTTCTTCAGAGTAGTAGTAGCAGTCGTAGTAGCAGTAGTTGTAAGAGTTGTAGTAGTATTAGTAGTAGTAGTGGTTGTAGTAACAGTAGAAGTAGTTGTACTAGTAGTTATACTACTACTACTAGTAGTAGAAGTAGTGGTAGTTGTAGTAGTAGTAGTAGTAATAGTAGTAGTAGCAGCAGTGGTAGTTGTAGTTATAATAGTAGTAGCAGTGGGAGTTGTAGTTTAGTAAAAGAAGTTGTGGCAGTTGTACTAGAGGTAGTTGTAGTAGTTGTATTAGTAATAATTGCGGTAGTGGTAGTTTAGTAGTGGAAGTTGTAGTAGTTGTACTAGAAGTTGTTGTAGCAGTTGTACTACTAGTAGTTGTTGCAGTAGTAGTAGTGGTAGTTGTACTTTAATAATAGAAGTTGTAGTAGCTGTACCAGAACTAGTTGTAGTAGTTGCACTAGTAGTAGTTGTAATAGTTGTAGTTTGATAATAGAAGTTGTAGTAGTTGTACTCGAAGTAGTTGCAGTCGTTGTACTAGTAGTAGTTGTGGTAGTAGTAGTTATAGTAGTAGTAGTAGTGGTAGTGGTAGTTTAGTAGTAGAAATTGTAGTAGTTGCACTAGAAGTAGTTGCAGTAGTTGTACTAATGGCTGTAGTAATAGTAGTATAGTAGCAGCAGTTGTACTTGTAGTAGTGGTAGTAGTAGTAGTAATAGTAGTGGTTGTAGTAGTACTAGCAGTAGTAGTAGTTCTATGAGTATTTGTGTTTGCAGTACATTTTTTGGAGTGTGATCCCAGGACGTTGGCTGTGAGGGATCTAAAATAATTCTTGTGTCTTTGGATGAATCGGCTGGTTTGAGCCAAAAAACTGACACTTTCTGCCTGATTCATCACCCAACACGAGAGACAGAGTCCACAACTGCCGCACGTACCTCTGTGATTTATCCTTAACAACTCTGAATAATGGAGAGTGAAGTGAGGAGCATTAAATGAACTGGAAGAGCCTCTATGATCCACCACCCAAGACAGATTAAGAGGAGGCACCTTCCTGCATGAGCGGCTCCGCAGCCGCGCTGACTCGCAGGCGGGTTTGCCCGCCACGCTGCCACCGAGCGGAGTGTCAGTTTTAAAAGAGCATCTCTTTCCTCTGGGCTGGAGGGTGACGGATAATGCTTTTGTGCATTACAGAGAGGGGAAGGCCATTCATCATGACTGTGGGCATGCTTTTCACCGTGTGTGTGTGTGTGTGCACAGTATGCGCATGTGCTGATTATATGCAGGTAACGTTTCTCTCCTCAAGGCTTTAGTGTGGTTACAGAAGGGGAGGGGGGGAGCAGGAGGCCTTGCGGGCGGATGCAATGCAGGCAGAGCATAAGGAGACAAGGACTCTCACTGGTGTCAAGCGGGGGCGGGTTATTTATTTGGTTTGGGGTCATGGGAATACTGGAAACGTCTTGCTGATGAAGAACTGATGCTCTCGGACATACTGCAGTGCCAGTGTGTGTGTGTGTTTCGTGTCAAAGGCTGCCTCTTCAACACCCTTCAACAAGGCTTCTTTGAGGCAAAGAAAGACACAAAAATACTACAGTAAACACGCACTTATGTATTTACCGTGCATGCACACACACAGAGGATATAATAATTCATATTCATGAGTTTTCTGAGGTGCTTTTTAATGACAACATTTTGACAGTGTCACCCGTCGGAACTCAGCGGGGGACAAGACTGTGCTGCAGGAGTGCTCTCATTCTCTGTCTCGCTTGCAGGGAAAACAAAAAGTAAAGGAAATCATATTTTGGACACAAATGGGTGAAAAATACAGGTGAAAAGCAGTGCAGTCGTGAATTTATATGCGCATAATTTGCAAAGCATTTTATATTTTCACCTCTATATAAATCTGCGAGGCAATCCACTCAGCGCAATGAAATATTTCTTATTTTTGGCAAGGTGCGGAGAGCGGGAGGGACTTTAATCTGACCTGCTGAACTTGCTCTGTTTAGCATATCACGCTCTGTACAGTTAGCATACGACAGCCATGCTAGTGCTGTTCCTGCAGCCGCTCTTGTTTCCATAACAACTAAATGTGAGGGAGACAGGCCTCTAACCAAAAAACTCAGAGCAGCCTGGGTGGGAGGACACAAGGGAGCTGAGCACACACATGCACACACACACACACACACACACAGCACAAACAAGCACAAGTGCAGGTCCATACAAACAAAAATACACAATGCAAGGCTGGGTACTAATAATATATTCTTAATTAAAAGCAGGTCTACAATTACTCCCATTAAAATTACTCTAGTTAAAGTGAAAAAGTACCCGGTTAAAGCTGCAGCTGGTGATTTTGGGATAAACATCAGTGACTTTGTGTGTTCTATTTGGAAAAAAATGTCATAATACCCATAGACAGCTGTTAGTAAGTGATGTGATTGGAGAGTATCATGAGACCGTCAGTCGGCTCAAACTTGAGCTGAGACTGCAATTTTCCCTGCAACCCTGATTCCCTGATTGATTGGATGTTGTCAGATGCAGTGGCGTGCACGGGGGTGGGGTGGGGTCGCCCTCCCCGGTACCCTGATGGACAAAAACGCAGCGTGCTAAAGTGCCCTCTTGAGTCTTATTTGAATGGAGGCCAGATTAGGCCATGTAAAACTATGTGGGGGGGCAGCTGCTTCTTGCATTGGGTAAAAAATAGGATAAAATCACATTGACCTACAACAGAGTTACAGTTTTATTTTCAGTGACATAATATTAGACCTAAAAATATCAACAGTTCATTGGGATGTCAATAATCAATAACATAGTAAGCCTTTCTTGCATATCTTCAAAGACACAACACAAAGTGAACTTGCTTAATTGAACAATATTGTGTGGAGGTCAACAAAGAGTATATTTTGCGAGACAGGCCATTAAAATTTAGTCCCCGGGTCGGGCCGCCTTTGGCCCTCGGGCCGTACTTTGGACATGCCTGCCTTAAGCGTACCAGTGGGGCGCTGCCCCTGCCCCACCGGTGCGCAGTAGGTGCCCTTTTAATTTTCGCCCCTGCCCTTCCAAACGTCTGTGCACACCACTGGTCGAATGACTTAGACAAAGTGGATTTCAAAGGAAAAAGTGTCAACTTGATGGGATTAAATACAATAATGGGCGTTTTCGGATCAAACAGTTTTAAGGGCTTTTTATCTGTTGGCACTTGCACCGAAAATAGGAACGCCCAACGTAAGCTACATAAAATGGCCGACAGTTGGTACACTAACATAACTTCTACGTGACTTACGATGTAACTTTACAACAACAACAAATGAGAGCTAACGTTACTCCATTGCGGCTCCAGTATGTGTGTGATAACGTACCACGAATCTCGTATTGAACGCCATTACATCTCAGAGAAGATACAACGACAAAAAAACGGCGATCTCGTTACGAGCTCTGGTTCGTAGTTTGTGTCGTCTTGTTAATACAGCTGTCGGGTTTTTAAAACGGCGGTTGCTGATGCTGGCTCCTGAGTTCAACGAATCAATGTGCACTTACTTCACTATAGTTCCTCATGTGCAGCGAAAGTACCTACTCTGGAATTGGAGCTTAAAAAGTTCCTCAAAATGTAGTTCTAAGGACTACAATAGTTTGCGGTTCCTGCAGTGCAGATGAATAAAACGGGAGGTTCTCAGAACTATTTCAAGAACTATGAAATGGTTCCTGCAGTCCGAAAACGCCTATACTCATCACTGCATTCAGCACAACAGACTTGGAATTGACATGTGAAATTCCTTCCACTTGTGAAGAGATGAAATCCTAAACATTATCTTTATTTAACATTTCCATCAAGTTGGCTTATTTAATTGGCTTTTTTATACATGTCTGTTTTTAAGCATGTCTGTTTCTTAAAACAAAAGTTGCACGTGATCAAACCTGATATTGAGACAGTTAAGAACATTTGGGGTTGTCATGTCAAAACAACAAGAGGATCAGGAACTGTAGGAGTGAGGCTAGCTTTTTATCTAGAAGTCAACTAACAGATCATGTAAACACTAACAAGACACTCCTACTTTTAGAACTTGTCATGGACAGTTTGTCTTGGCAGAGCTGCAACATACTCACGAGTTGCATCTGTGCTCAGAACACTTGTCTCACACCCTTAAGAATCCAAATACTGACAGTTTCATATAACTATATAACAGCCCACAAGAACATGGAGCATGAAATAACTTAAAATTGCAGTAAAACAACTACATATCCTGCAGAAAGTAAATTATATTGAAAGCTTTCAGTATGCCTTTTTCCTGATTAAGAGATGAAAGTTTGTCTCATCTTTATGATTTCAGAAAAAAAAAAGCCAGCAAAGTAGAATTTTAGGTATAGTTTAATTCAGGAAAACTGGGAATTTGTCGACCATTTTACTTCCTTTTCTAAGAATAACCACGTGAATCACCCAAAAATTTGCTTGTTCAGTCTTTCTGACATTTGCCCAGTTGATATGTTATGTCTACAAACATGAGGGAGATAGGTTGTTGCATGCAAAGCAGTTTTGCAGGCACTTCATTTCAAAAAAGACCATATGATGGTATGTTAACACCTGCCCACATGTAGGAAACCAACACAGATAGTATGTCAGTTGAAAAAAAAATTAATAAAACAATAAAATTGAAAATACAACAGTCTAGTAAAATGTTCTTATTAAAATAATTTACAATAAAATTGCATTTTTCTAGAGATACGTCAAATATTTGGATATCTACAGATTTTTGTACTTTAAAATTACAGCCTGTGTGTAGAGCATTTAAACATTTGGTAAAGTGGTAGATTGAGAGATAACTGACCTGGTTTTCCTTGAGCACAGAAACCTGTTTTTGCAGAGATATGTTCTCATCTTCTAGCTCAGCATTGTCCTGCAACTGGCGTCCCTCACGTATTTTATATTCCTTTATTTCATCCCTCAGATGGCCCTTCTCTGCCTCCAGGCACTCACACTCCTGTAGAACAAAACCCACTGTCAAATCCACAGATTCCATGTCACGCACTTTAATTTTACTTACTACTTACTAGGAATGAGACTACAAAGCTAATATATCCCGGCCTGATTTGGGGTTCCATCGTGTGTGTCATGATAAAACAGGGACTGATGGTATAGAACACCAGTGTGCAGGTGACCTGTGTGAGTCACCATACCTTCTTTAGCTGGGTAGAGCACACCCCAAGTCTATCGATCTCTGCGTGGGCATTGCTCAGAGCAAGGCGTGCTTGCTTGAGGTCTGCCTGGACTTCCTCCATGCGGGTTGCCATGGCAGCCTCCTTCGTGGCAGTCTCCTGCAGCAAGCTCTCCTCCCGGCACTCTCCATCAGCAGCTGCACGTTTCTGACTGCTCACAGTATCTGCAAATGCCTTTACACAAACAAAAAGCATTAAACAAAAGGGCAAAACATGCAATAAATTGTTACACACTGAAAGAAGATTGCTGTGCTGTGAAATCTGACTGGAGTGCCGAAATACAAATGCATCCGTGCTTTCCTTTTCATATGAAGCCAAAAATTTTAGACACCTTTGAGAACGGAAGAGAGTTAAGATATCACTGGCAACCATAACCCTTAACCTGATCACTGTGAGGAAATAGCTGTTATAGTTTGGTAACATGACACCTTAACAGCAGCTTTCAAACTGCTTGACACTATTTTTAATCAGGCCATTGTGATAAAATGAGCCTCATACATAAGACTTAATGCTGTAAAAGCAGACATTTATTCACAGCTTGCCATAATCTGTAACCGTAACCCATCATGCATCAACGACTGCTGATGGAAGACAGTTAAATGAAATTAACATGCCACTAAACACGCTCAACTGAACATTGAGATGCGGTTATATAATGATGCTAACTCACATCACGAGTCTGCTCTGCTTTGCTAAAAGCCTGCCAAAGCCTGTGTAGGTAAACAGCCAAGAAATCAGGTTTATGCAGATTATAAAAAATAGCTGAAATTCTGTACCACTTTGTCCCGAACTGAATAAAGACCTTTGCTTGATATGTGGTTAGAAACCATCAGGAGTGACCAATTTTAGTGTTATTTTGGCACATGTTTGTTGCTAAAAATCCAGCTGTTCGTAAATAGTGTTTTGAACATTTTCTCTCATTTTAAGCAGGTGAGTGAAACAACTGCAAAACCCAAAATCTGCTCACATGACAGGATTTAATTTTACGGGATTACATTCTTACATAAAGCAGTTTTTAAAGGCCAGTTCCAGCAATACTAAAAACCTCCACAGGCCATCTGGTACATTTGAGTCAATATTTAAAATCAGGAAACAACATTAACCCCTTGCATATCAGTCATCTGGTCAATGGCAGTCTAAGGATCTCTTAAAATCTTTAGTAACCTTCATTTATGATTTTTTTTAATTAATCAAAATGCACAATAAAACGAAACTGTAGCTGTCAGCCGAGAGCAAATAAACGAATTATACCATATTACACTTCCCTACAGTTACTGTATATAAGCACAGTTGATGGGTGTTGTGTTGATGGAATTAA
>JAPXVT010000018.1:12147291-12159800 GCA_029823135.1 Acanthurus reversus
ACCTATTTTTTTCAAATTTCTAAGATTAAAAATGAATTTTAAACTTCAGAATTCAATTGTAATCCATATTTATAATTTTACACTGTCAAACATCAAACCACCATAGTTAATTAGTATCAGTCATCTAATGCTGTAAAGCTACATCAGTACGTCACTCACCTCCCTCTTTGTCTCTGTGCTTTTTTCCCTTCACCTCGCTGTACTATTTGTTGTTGCATTCAGCCTTTGGCAATGCCAAGACCATTCGTAATGACAACTCCAGTCGCTTTGGGAAATACATCGACATCCACTTCAACAAGAGAGGCGCCATAGAAGGAGCCAAGATAGAGCAGTACCTGCTGGAGAAGTCACGTGTGTGTCGACAGGTGAGTTTCTGGTTTATAAACACTACAAATTCGATCTTGTATCATTATCGTAATTATTATCTTGTATTTCCTGCAGGCTCCGGATGAGAGGAACTACCATGTGTTTTACTGTATGCTGAAGGGGATGGCCCCAGAGATGAAGGCCAAGCTGGGCCTGGGTCTCGCCACAGACTACGCCTACCTCACCATGGTGAGTGTGTGGTTCTCTGAGAGACTGTTTATACTGTGTGTGTGTACAATGACTGATGCATGAGATTATTATGAGCTAAAACAGATCTGAATCTGTTAACATCCAAATATACAGACGTACAAATTTGCTCAGTATGTAAGACGACCTAAAGTTGTTTGTGTCTTTTACCGTCCAGGGAAACTGCACGGCGTGTGACGGTCGTGACGACCTCAGGGATTACTCGAGCATCCTGTCGGCCATGAAGGTCCTCATGTTCACTGAGACGGAGAACTGGGAGATTTCCAAGCTGCTGGCTGCCATCCTGCACATGGGCAACCTGCGCTTCGAAGGTACGATGATCTGAGCTGATGTGCTTCTGCTTCTGGTAGAAGGGATTCAACTCTTTTGTAGTTTTAGAGGCCGTGGGTAGTGGTGGCATGCGTTACATTGAGAGGTGCTTTTATGTCTGTGGTTAAAAAAAGTCTCACAGGAAACACAGAAACACTTTTTGGTTTTTTTTCCTCAGCTCGCACGTATGACAACCTGGACGCCTGTGTGGTTGTGAGATCTCCTGACCTTGTGACTGCTGCTTCACTCATGGAGGTGTGTATGTGTATGTGCAGCTGCATTCTCACTTTTGTAATGGTGCCTGAGAAACCAAATTAGAATATAGCAGAAAAAGTGATAACCTGCATAAAATTCAGCCGTATGTCTGCATAAAGGTTTGAATGTAAAACATCTTTTTTTCTTTACTCTTCTCTCGTGTCGATCTAAACTCCTTCCACTATTTTTAAACTATTCACTCCTTTCCTCTCTTCCATCTCTCATCTTCACTTCTCTCCTCTGCTCTTGGCTCCTTTCTCCTCTTTTCTTTTCTTCTCACCTTATCTTTCCTTTTCTCGTCTCATCTTTTGTGTCTTCTTCTTCTGTTTGAAGAGCTGAGTGTTCTTCCTGTGTTTTTCAGAGAGGATGAGTGAATGCTGCAGAGTCCTGTTGTCGCCTGAGTTCCCACTCTAGTCCATCAGTAATAAGCTTTAAAAACTTTATTTGACAAACACTTTCACTTCGCATATGATTGACATTTCCACAAATCATATTGCCTTCATGTGACCAAATCCATATGTAATAATGAGTGTGTGTGTGTGTGTGTGTGTGTATGAAAGAGAGAGAGGGTAGATGAAGGGAGAGTGAACTGAAATTATTGGTATTACAGTATTTTGCGCAGCTAAAGCTGACCTGCTTACACAAACACATTTTATTGAATATACTTTGTTTATCTGGGGGGGGGGCTGTGGACCAGAAGGCATTGCTCCACGACCTGGTGCCAGTCTGTGGTCCATAGTTTGAGAAACGCTGACCTAGTGTGTGTGTGTGTGTGTGAGAGAATGTTAATGGTTCTGTGGTTGTTGGTCTTTTTAAACAATTGTAATTTTTAAAAAAAAGACCAACAAAGAGGTGTTCAAAGGTCAAAGGTCGCTCATCTTCTCTGTTCTTCGCTCCTCTCTTCTCGTTTCTTCTAAACTGTTTCCTTCTCTCCTTTCCATTTGTCTCTTTTCTTCATCTCCTCTGTTCTCTGCTCATTTATTTTTGACTCTGCTCCTTTCTTCTCTGTTTTTGGTCCCTTCTCTTCTCATCTCTTCTGTCCCATTTTTCCTTGTCTGTACTCTTCTCTTGGGCCTTCTGAACTCTTCTCTTCTCCCTCTTCTCCTGGTCTCTTCTCTTCTTTTCTCTTCTTCTCACTGTTTGATCTTTTAGAGAATGTCTTCAGGATGTTTGGTCAGGTCTTTCCTCAGCAGGTGTTCACTCCGGGTTACAAATACAGTCAAAAATATAGGGCCAAGTGTCAGCTGTTTAACTTTATTTTGGATCAGGCGAAAGTGGCTTTTCATGTGAGCAGGAGGAATTTGGATTGCGATGCAGGAACTATTTTCATCAGTTTTCACAAATGACGCAGAGAAATTTATGCTTTTTGGATATGTCTTTAGAGTCAGAATGGTGTCAGGATTATCCTCCTATTTCTTTTGTTGGTTTTGTGTTTTTCTATTTTGTGATTTTTTGGAAAGCAAGGTATGTGGATTATTGGTATTGTATTGATTTTGTCCTTGTTACGGACAAATAAAGGTCTTTTCTCTTAATGTCTCTCCTCTCCTCTTCTGTTTTACACATCAGCAGTGACAACAACAACAGCAACACCCAGGACATGAAATGTGTATTTCTACCGGGGGATCATGTCTATTTTTGAGTTGTTTGGTTTTTTTTATCCTTACTGAACATCTGTGTGATGCTCCCGAGCGACAGCTTCGTCTGCCTGATCAGCGAAGCAGAAAGAAAGCGAGGAGAAGGAGGGAGATGGAGAGAGAGAGAGAGAGAGAGAGAGAGAGTTTCAGGTGATGATAACATCGCAGTCAACCTCTGGGATTGTGGGTAATGAGGCTCTCAGGGGAAAGCCGGGTGCCGTTGCCAGCTCGGTGATGTCACAGTGCCAAGATGAACAAGCACAATCAAAGATTCATTTGACAGGAAGCACAGCAGTGTGGTTGTTGCCTTCCCAACGCGTCTCTCCTTGCTTTCTTCTTCGTCGGCGACAAAGCGAGCGGCGACAGCTCCTGACTGACCTCATTCATCGCCGCCTCGGCGAGGAAGACGTCTATTTTCCTTGTCTGACAACCTCTCGTCATCGCTTCACATTTACCAGCTGCTTTTCACTTTTTTGCCACACACACACACACACGTGCGCGCACACTCATGCACCATCTGGGTAATGACAAGGTACGGCCGCTCTCCTTTTATTTACCACTCAGCTTGTTGACAGCGCAGACAACTTCTGTCTGTGAATCCACTGTACAGCCGCTGCACTCTGCACATGAACGTTTTCAAAGCGTAATCAACCATTCTACGTTGTAACTGCTCTCGTCTCACTTGTAAAGCACCTGCAGTTGTCCGAGATATTTAAGAGAACCCCGCGGAGTCGAATCTCCCAATTATTCTCTCCATTTAACATCTTACCTCAGATGCTAAATTGATCCTTCCGGCGTCTCCGAGGCCTTTTATTTGCCCTGCTGTTGTGGTTGGAATGAGCCGTGTCGTGCTGCTTTCTCCGGCTTTGCGCTGAGGAGCAGTAAAGCAGGGATGAGGAAGAGCCGAACTTCTAAAACCAGAACAACACAACTCATTTCACCCACCACCCTGCACTTAGGAGATTGTACTTGTGGTTTGTTCTTCTCTAAGCTTCTGCAAGCATGTGCCGTGCGGGGGACTTTTGGTCCCACAGTGCCACCTATTGACCAAAAGTGCTCACACTCAGTCATGCAGTGGCTCATTTTGAAGCTTTTTATGGCTAAATCAGCCTGTTTAACACGTGTGTGCTTGCAACAGGTTGTTGTTCTTGCAGCATTTCCTGCTTAGAGATTAAAAAAAGGAGGTTACAATCACAGAAACTAAGAAAAATAAGACATTTAATTCCCTTTTTAAGCCTGATCCAGTTTGCCATGCATTGACAGATTGAAGTTTTCAGCCTATTTTATAAAGAAAAGTCACCGATTTGTCTGAGATAAAAATGTTTAATGGTAAGGAGGGCTTCACAGGAGAAAAAAGGGGACTTTTAGAGCAAAACTATTAAATCTTTCATCATTTCCTACTCTCCTGTAACCTTGTTGCGCTGGTGGAGCTGAGGTCTAGACATTGTGGAAAGGCAATAGCCATCAATCACGTCCGATTATGCCGTTTAGATGTAATTGCAAACCCTTAAGGATCGCTCCTCCATGCTCATCCCTGCACACATGTTCAAAGGTGTACACACACACACACACACACACACACACGGTGGGCACACAAACACACACCTGCCGGGGAGAGAGAAGGAAGAGTTTCGCTGTTGCTCCTGCAGAGGGGAAGAGAGCGAGGGAGAGCAGGCAGCCACCTCCACGCACATTTCACAGACAATCAAATTAGAGCCGGCGTTCAATACATCACTGACAAATTGTTTATTAAACAAAAGGCTTGAATTGCAGCATAACTGAGAGGGATGCAAGCGAGGAGGGAGAAGTGGGATTCTGCGAGACTTTTATGTGTGACCGTGCGACTGCACGCACACGCAGTAATAGACTATATGCCCATGAAAGGAAGACAGGTTTTCACGTTCGCCTCATTCACACAAACACACCATTTATGTCCTTTTTTTTTGTTTTTTTCTTTCTGCAACGGCAGCCTGAGTCACCGCTGTTATTTAAAAATGCACTGTGAGGATATAAACACTGGAATAAAACAATGCCTGTGAGGTCACGAGCGGAGCATGGCACTGACGCTGTTAGTGTTTGATTCCAAATGGGGGCTGCGAGGCACTTTGGTTAAAAGCGTCCACCATATGGTATGTTAATGTGCTCGGATCATTTGTTTCCTGTCACCCTCTGCGGCTAACAGTGAGGAACCTAAAGGTCATATAAAGGCATGATTCATATTTTATTTTATTGTCAGCATTTTGAAGTGGAAGTGCCGCTTTAACTCAGAAGAAGTTGATGTATATTGACGTATACATGCCCATTATACATTTATCATGTGGTAGAGTCTCTGAAAATGCATTATAATGGAATAAACCTAAGGCGGGATATTTTAAGGTTGTAGAAGAAGAAGTAGCTTCCTCCTTTCTGACGTGTAGTCAATTTTAAAGCTGCTGCAACAGCTTCCAATGTCAGAAAAAACAGCAAATATGAGTCAAAACAATTTGGAACAACCGTATAAACTTCTGGAACTGCTCCCGCTACCAAAAAATGCTGTTTATAACACACATTCAGAGCTATGAGGGGTAATAGTGTGACACTGAAGATTCACAAAAGTAACACAGGGGCTGGATTACACCAACAAGGATTCATTTAATCTAAGATTATCTCTATTCAGAGTTTTGAAAAAGTAGGTTTAAATTAAATTAATCCAGATTTAAAAATTAAGCAGAGCTCTGCTGCATCATTTAAAATTGATCTCAATTTAGTAAAGCTGGGATTATTTAGCCTATTTAAACTGAATTTGAACTGAGTTTAATTAATAAAGACAAGCGTGTTTATTCAAATTACAACAAAAAATAAATAAATACTTATAAGTATAAAAGTATAAAAGAGTCCAACCTGGCCTCTGTATGGGAGAGACTCGGAAAAAAAAGTTTCTACCAAGTTTCAAGTTGTGTAAGTTGTGTATTAGACCATTTTAAACTCTCCATAAACACCTTTGTGTGCAGTGAAGCACAAACATCCAAGTAAAGCTTTGCAAAAACACATTTTTAAGAGGAAGGAGTCATAAAATATGAAACAAAGAGGCAATATTACACTAAAAAACAAAACTGTAATGACTGAAGACATTAGAAAATAAACAGAAGACGGAAAAATAAAAGAAACTTTTGGGGTCAGGTTTCATAAACAAGTTGTAAACATGTTTCATCTCGAGACTCCCGCTTTAATTGCTTCTTTCTCGACAGGGAGAAATATATTTACAAAGTCTGACCCCCTGTGAAACCACAAAAGTTCAAACTTACTTCTTTTTCTAAAGCTTCAAACAACCTTTTCGTGGTAGAATAAATGGGAAAATGAGTCACACGCAGGGGAAAACTAACAGTCCAAAAGTAAAACAACAACTGGAGAAGTCTGCAGAAAGTTTGTTAAACATCGTAGATGAAAGGAAACGTTTGTAAATGTTGATGATGAAACTGTTTTTTATTGATGGACAATATCAGTCTGTCTACAAATAATGTTGTTAAAATGTGACCATATGTTTACTTTCGTAGACGTCAGACTTGTTTTTAAATCCCATTCACTGCCGTTTGTGTTGAAACAGGGCATAGAAACACTACAGGGCACATGAAAGTTGCTAAGTATGGGTAATTCACCCAAGTATGCATCTATTTGGTCAAAAATCGCTGAGCAAGAGAGAAAGAGGGGAACCTGAAGCCGCTGAGATGAAGGTTATTACGCTTGAAAAAATAGTTCCTTACAAGTCCTTCAGGACAGGCAAACCAGGCGATTGTTTGCATGTACTTCTTCACTTCTTTGCTCAGGGCCTCTCAGAATCTAGGATCGCCACTGCGAATGTTAGCGTGAGGACGGATTTTGACACATACATTCTTTTTAACTAACGCTGTCACACCTTTTCAGGTACTTTCTGTAACGTTTATTGATTACGGACAAAATGTAAACAAACATGATGTCTCATAGATAAAGCTAATTAGCTAATGCCTGAGGGAAAAGTAGCCTGTGTGCCCAATGATGATAAAGGACAATGACATTAGGTAACACCGGTATGGTCCTTTAATTCATGCACAGGCATAAAACTTCTCACTTGTATGTAATTTCTAACATGGTCGTAGGTTATAATCGTTAGTTTCTGCTCACAAAGTGTAGTCTTGTGATACCACGCAATCGGAGATCTCCGCCTACCGATCATCTGGGGACGTCAAAATGCAAGGCAGTTGTCGGGATGACGGCGAGAACTACAAAGCAACAGCCCTTACATTTTAAAAAAGGAGGCGCCTTCCTTTTCTCCTCCGTAGGGAGACAGACTAGAGATACAGCAAATCACTTTGAAGCACGGAGAGAACTTACACATGTGCTAGCTTTTTCAGCTTTGTTACGTCCATAACGTCACAAAAGCGTGCGACAGCTCCAGCATACTGCTTTGGGTAGTCCATCTCCCAGTGTAACTCGTCCTGTAATGTCTCCAAAGCCAGTTTATAGTCCAGTCGGACGGATGAATCATGTCCTAAATAAAGATTATGTTTGTTTTTAACCCATGAAAATGTCTCCCAGCAAAAGCGGCAAACATCAACAAACTTAGAGGGAGTTCTTTTTGGTGACCACGACTGAGCCATCCCTTAGTACGCGTGTTTTGGGTCGGACACTTTAGCAAGTGACCGCCCCCAGTATGAAGGACCATCCCAAAAGACTGGGGACATGTTATCAGTCTCTAGTTAAGCAAAGTGCCTAGAGACTGACTTGTGAATTTGCATGTAGTGTCACCTAGATTTGCACAAAAAGCTAAAATACAACATGAAAAATGACTTCCCAACTCAGAAAATGGGACCTTAAGAGAAAGATGCACTGTGGTCATCTGACAAGCGGCTGTATAGGCCTGTAGTTTCTAAAAAATGAGATTATTATTTCAGATTTATGCAGTTTTTGTTGCCATAAAAGAAGTTATTTTACAATGAAAGCTGAAAATGTAAAGTTTTAGATATCAATCACTCAAAGGTTTGCAGATCCAATGCAACAATGAGAAAAAAGTGCAGGGCTAACAAACTAAATATCATCAGATAAGCTCGTCCACAGCACACGCATCATATCAGATAACAAAATGAAAAGTTGATCCCTTGAGAGAAACTTTGCGGCCCGCTCTGCAGGGCGGGGCGTGAGGCTGAAGGTCAGCTTCTCATTCTCCACAGGGCTGACACCTGTCAATCAAGCCACGCTGAAGACCTTTATACCGCCACAAAGGCCGTTCACGGGCTATTGAGCCAGACGGCGATCCCTGCATGAGAAATGTCATGGCTGTTGTGATAAAAATGAGGTCAGCCCGACGCGGAGAGTTTTTCAGCTCATGTCAGAACTCGCCGCTGGAGTAGCGGAGTGTGTTTGTGTCGTTGGCGGCCTCGCCGTGTCAGTGTGGCTTTCTGCTAAATGATACATCAGCTGTTATTGCTGTGCTGGGAGATTATTACCCCACTTGAGTGTGTGGAAGCGATGTGCAGATGTGCGTGTGGCTTTGTGTGTGGTCGCTAGGTGACGTGGCGTGATACATGTTTTTAATAACAGTCCATTAGCTCTCGGCGTGTGTGCGCATGTGTGTGTGTGTGTGTGTGGGTCTTTGTGTATGGGTTAGTGCCTCTATGCTTGTGTGAGTGGAGAAGTGTTGGAAATGGCCGCTGGTGGCCTGTGAATCAGAGCCCGGCGTGCTGTTATTTCATGTCGCTCCCACTGGGACGGGCCGAGCACCAGCCGGGCTGCTGTGTGTTGTCCCTCACCCCGAGGTCCGCTGACCCCGACCATATTTTTCTTCTTCCCCTCCTTTGTTTTCACTCCCTCCTCCCATCCCCCTGTGTGACTTCCTCCCTCTTTTATTCCATCTCACACTCACACTTATTCTCCCGCCTTTTTGCTCACATATTTCATCTTCCACTACCCCCCCACCCACCACCACCACCGCCGCCACCACCACTCTTGACACATCCACATATTTGTTCCCTTTTAAAAATTGCCAAAATACCAAGATAGTTCTAAGCAGTGGCACCGTAACTGATGCCAGCGCCTAAAAGCACATGCCAGCACATGTTGGAAGGCAAAATTTCCCTCAGAAATATCTC
Source organism: Acanthurus reversus (assembly GCA_029823135.1). NCBI lineage: Eukaryota > Metazoa > Chordata > Actinopteri > Acanthuriformes > Acanthuridae > Acanthurus > Acanthurus reversus. The sequence continues at coordinate 12,156,164 of JAPXVT010000018.1, forward strand.
CCTGTCCCACGCAAATCCATTCGCTGACAAAACGCATAGAAATCCGCTGATCTTGAACGCTGCTCGCCCACCACAACAGCAGGCTATAACTAATCCATCTCCCACTACATGTTTTTAATGAGCCTCCATAACCGTTATCCGTATGGCGCAGTGCAGCGCGGGCCAAATCGAGCTGTTTCTATGACTTTGTGCTGTCAGCAAAACGAGACGAGGGACGTGTGTGCGCGCGCGTGTGTGTCTTACTGTCACCGAGCATCTGCGTCGTCGGTGAGCCATCCTGGTTGACGATTTTCCATCTGGTCGATGGATGTGTGTGTGTGTGTGTGTGTGTGTGTTTATCCACTAAACAGAGGACTGGGATATTTACCTGCATCATCCTGTCCTTGTCTCAAAATGCAGCAGGATTATTGGAAACAGACGCGGATGGGTGTGGCGGCGGTGTGTGCATGCAAGTGTGTAGAGGTAGAAGCTGCCAAGCCCCTCTTAGAAGCCCCCATGGGGGCCACATTAGGGCCCTCCGGGGGCCAAATTAGAGGCAGCTAACCAAGTTAGAGATCAGCAGAAGAGGGGGCCTGACTGGCAGGGGTGGACTGATTTCACTCCATCCTCCAGAACTAACACACACACACACACACACAATACACACACACAAACACACATGCACCTCCTCTCTTTGTTTTGCTGCTGAACAGCAGAAGATAAAAGCCGGTTCCTGACAATAGCAGCCTCTCTGCTGGGGAGTCTGCAGGGAGATCCTGACAGAGAGAGAAGGCCTGTAATGTATTCCTGCAGGTCAGCCCAGATTACTGCGTCTGTATCAAGAAGAAGTGATTTAAAGTCATTTAGCCTTTAAAAAAAATTGTTTCTGCAAATAAAATCTTATTATAGCTTTTATCCATATGTTGTTTTTTTTTACTGGAAAATAGTACACTAGTCTGGTTGTCAGTGATGAGAAACACTGTTTTGGATTTTATCTTTATTTCATCTTTATGTCTGTACAGTGGAATGAAAACAGTCTGACAGAAAATACAGACAGAAATAATGTCTGTCTATCTATCTATCTATCTGTCTGCCCATCCGTCCATTCATCAATCCATCTATCTGTCCTTCTGTCCACCAGGTGGTGCATCCAGTTATCCAACTACCTGTCCCTCCCTCCCTTTCCATTCCCCCATCCGTCCATCCATCCGTCCGTCTGTGCATCTTCCATTGTCCATCATCTGTTTTTGTCCATCCATCTATCTATCTTTCTATCTATCTGTCTGTCTATGTAGATGAAAATATTTTTAAAAATACAATTTTCCTGACAGACTTTTCTGTGTAAGCTATAAAATGATGCATATCATATTTATTATATCGACATTTGATGTAAGTAGGCAGTCGAAAATCTTTGCAGTTTAACAGAAAACCATCGTATAAAGTTGCTTCAATGCCAGAACAATATATAATATATGAGTATAGAGACTGAAATATAATTTGTCAATCATTTAAGAGATAAAAAAAAGACCCTGAAACATTGCTTTGCTGCCATTACTTAGCCAGATTTACAACAGGTATGTCACAGTGTGACTGACAGGTTCAAGACACACCCCTCTGCTTCCTGTCACATGTCACACACACGCCCATACACTCGGTGGTGGTGACATTTGTGCAGTCTGGCTGAGGATGATCATAAATCTCAGTTTTATGAGCCGACTCGGCTGAACTGTGCAGACTGCTGACTGCATCGCTCTGACATTCAAGAGCCCGTCGCACAGAAAAACCCGGGGTTCCGACTCCCTGAAAGCTCTGATTGATTTGCCTCGCGGGGGCGGTGAAAGCCGCTCACTGTTAGGGTCAGGCTTGTTTCTGTTTATAAAAGTCTTTGCTCATTACCATCATGACAAGTGGAGATTTAGCAGAGGGCGGTGTTTGGCTTCGGAACATTTCAAGAATGCAGAATATTTAAGCACATGAGTATTTAAATTGAAGTATTTCTCTGTGAAACAAACCTCCGGGTTGAATTTGACCTTTGGAGACTGCAGTCAAGCTACTATCTGCAGCTCAATTTAGTGAAAAGGAGGAGAGGAGAGAAAAGTTTGAGATTGAATCCTCCAGGCTGGAATCCAATCAAGTCATTAGGAGTAGGTGGGGCTTGAGCCAAGTTCCTATAACTTGGTTTTGGCCAAAAGACAAAAGCAGCAGCACTCTAAAAACCTCAGGCTTCAGTGTGATAAGTTGTAATGGGGTTCAGGGAGGCGGTTTTGCTTGGGTTTGTCTTTCTCCTCTTAGGTGCAAATCTATGTGCTGCCACACAAAACTGGTTAAACTTAAGTACAAATGAGACCATTAGCCAAATCCCCCATGAGCAAGTGACAGCAAGCTTACAGCTGCCAAGATCTCCTCAGAAAACAGATCATCAGTCAAACCGGACGGGGCACAGCGGTCCGGTCCGTCCTGTCAGCTACCAGCTCAAGACCTACCGGCTCAGGAACCCAGCTGTCAGCAAACAAAAGCCACTCGGGCCTCTCGTGGAGCAGATGCAAACTTTTGACGACCCGCAGAGATCTGAGGCCAGAGAGTTGACCTCAGAGCAGCTGGAGCTGAGGGAAACCGTCCAAGCGCCGGAGTTGATAAAGCTGCTGGTTCAAGGCCCTGATCTGAACCCACCTGTCAAGCCGGAATCAAAGGTACTTTTTATCTTTTATGATTCCCACGCTGCCTTTCTGATCTTTTATCTCGCTGTAATTAAATCCGAGCGATGTTCTAGGTGCTGGTGAAGTTTGAGCAGCGGGTGCCGGTGCCAGCCAGCAGCGTGGCAGCGCGCTGTGGCGAGGGAGAGCTCGCCGTAGAGGTCAAGCAGAACTTCTTAGGTAATGGCTGCTGGTTCATGATTGAATTGATCCGCTGTCGGGGCGTAGGGGGGGTCCAGCTCAGGTCCATTTCGCATGCTTTCTGCTCTGTTTGAAAAACAAAGGGTAAGATTAGAGGCCCGAATTGGAAAATTGAATGGAACGGCGAGGATGGGACACTCAGCGCTGATTACTGCAAATGGCACAGACTATAGACGGGGCGATCAATATTATGTTTCCTCTTATTTCTTCACTCGGAGAAGCAGCATTCGGCATGCCTGGCTTTACAGTGATGCATTAAGAAACCTTTTTATTCGTCCTGCGGCTGAACCTCTCCTCACCGTGAGTGTTATCGACTGGACCAGGAAAAGAAACAGCCTCAGGTAATGGTCCTTATTCAAGCTGCGCCTTTTTTCCTCTCTGTTCTTAGGTAACGGTCAGTTGATCCGTCCGAGTGATCTGACCTTAGGAGGCTGCGCCGCACTGGACACTGCTGACCACATCCTGCAGTTCCAGACAGACCTACAGGGCTGCAGCAGCACATTGACGGTGTGTGGCTTTCTGTCTGTTTCCATCCATCTTTTCTGGACTATCATGGTCGCTGTGACTGCTTTATGTTTTCCTCAGATGACTGACGATGCCCTCATCTACACCTTCTCTCTGATGTACTCTCCAACACCCATCAGCAACACTGTCATTTTAAAGACCAACCCTGCTGATGTGGTAATTCAGTGCCACTATCGAAGGTAAAGTCCCCTTTGCTGCCTGCCAAGTCAGTTCTTTCACTTACAGTGATGCACTCTCAT
>JAPXVT010000018.1:12171444-12185538 GCA_029823135.1 Acanthurus reversus
CCAGTGTTTGAGCTAAGCTAATTAGCGGTGGGTGAGCTCTGCCCGTCTCTTCCTTGTTACTGCACGCACAGTCGAAAAGAATGGGATCTATCTCCTTGTCTGGCACTCAGGAGGGAGAAAAATAACAAAAGGAAAAAAAAGTTGGTGTATCCCTTTAAACAGTTAATGTAACATTTTGAAACATTTTGGGCACCTTAAACCAGGAGTTAAATGGCAGAGCAAGGTCACACAACAGCCAAGTAGAGTACATCAAAACAACACTCAGCACATCACATGTTCACCTGTCAGGGAGAAATATGCTGGTCGCAGTCACATTAGCCCTGCAATCCACCACAGTACAGGCATCGTACAGGCATATTGTTGACACGATGTTCAAAAAAAAAGAAACCTTGGGTACCAGATGCACCTTGAAAAATACAGAGAGCAAACATTAGATTTCCTTTGTTCTTCATCAGTTTTACACACACACCCACAGCACAGGTGGGCTGGACTTGCATTTATAGCTAGCATCCGATCTCAAGGATGCGTTGAGGCAACATGTACCAGCCAAACATAGCACAGTAGAGCTGACCTTGGCAGAACTGACTCAGGCAAATAAAACACATCTCGGGAGTACAACTTAGCTCCAATGCCCCAACTGACCTCCACTTCCTTTCACTGTGTACAGTTTTTCTTAAACAGAGCCTGGTCCATCATACATGCATCATGCAGGTTATATTGTGCTGTGCATGTTCCCAAGCAGAGTTCCAAAAAAAACGAGCACAGACCAGCAGGCCAACACTTGTAGGTCACCTACTGATAATTTCCTCAAAGTCTCCTGGAGGCAACAACGTAATCCGGCTCTGATCATCAGAACAGTGTGTCACTCCACATGAAGTAATTCATTATAGTATACATATTATTTTGTCGTTGTAATGGTTAATGTGCGTGTTAGTTTTGCAATTCAAGTAATAACTTATTACTTTTCAAAATAAGCAGCGTTATATTGGAAACATTTCATGTATTTCCCTTTTGTAGTGAGAAAAAAGAAAATTCCTGATACAATTGTTCTGTGTCTGCTTCTTTTCTACGTCCTGGCTTAGCTGCAAACAAGTGATGAACAAGTGATGAAACGAAAAGTGTTTTATGCTGAGAAAATATTACACGATAACTCAGGGCATAACCATGAGGTTGTGTCCTCCTCCGTACCAAGGACATTTTTGATTTATTTCGGGGGGAATCGAGGCATGCTGACAGCAGTGTCCAGACAGGGACATACTCTGAAGACAACCAGGTGAGGAATTTGAATGTGAACTGTAGTGCAGTTCAGTAGAGCACATACTGAGCATAAATGTGTCGCTAAATAGGGAACTTATCAATGAACTGACTGTAGTGACATGACTACAAAACTCTGATCTAAACTAGATTTAGACAAAGGTTGACAACGTTCGTTTTTCCAGTAACATCGTGATTTATTCACTACTACTAACAAAGGTGCCATCTAACTGGCAGGTATTTGTAAGTCAGTAAACACTAAGCACCTCCCTAAAAAAATGAAGGGGAAATGATCTCTGAGAAATCACAGACTATTCCTGCGAATTGAAATGGTAAATGTTAGCCTTAAAACTGTGTTCCACATGTTCAAATTTTCATATATAAATGTAAGAAAACTGAGAAACACAAATTTTGGGGGAAGGCTCTCATTCAAACCTCCACAACATCTACACCATGTACTTGATTCTAACATGGTACTTTTGTCTGTAATCTTGTAAATCTCGTACAATCTTCAGAAGAAAGCAGTGTTTCGAGGAGTTTGGAGTTTGAATAAGATTTTTTATATACAAACTCCGGGGGGTTGGGGGGGGATTTTAGTTTCAAAGCAATATGGTAGGGTTGGGTGATTTCTCTGCTACTTCTGATCAGGATGTATGTTACTTTACTTACACCGTAGAAAAAAGGTGAGTGAACTCATAATTTTAAGGCAACAAACTGCAGCAAAATTTTAAGTTTAGGAATTAACTGAATATTTTAAGTTTTTCATTTGAGTTTGCTTAACTTTGAATTCTAACTTCTCTGAACTTATCTCTGAGTTTCAGCAACTTATAATTTCACAGTTAAAAAACCTTTAATCCTTACTTCTGTTGACTCAACTGTAACTTAATTTCCCAAGGTGACACTGCAATTTGAATCAGTTGCTTTTGGCTCACCAGCAAGTGCTTTAACCACTAAGCCACAACCCGACAGAATTGACTTCAGAAACTGGCCAACTTAAAAGGTGTTAAAGAGGACTGAAATATGCCATTGACACAATCGCCATCTTCGCTTTGGAATGGTATCTTCATCTCATAGTGTGACAGGAAAAGTTGACTTTCTGGTTTGATGAGGTGGGACAATATGCACTACATCTAAAATATCCACCTGCAGCCGATGTTTGTCGGACGCTGTAAATATTGGCCAGTGTGCTGTTCTGAGGCCGACATCAGTGAAACGTGTGTGCTGTCGGGGTTGGATGTGAGACAACAGGCTGAGAGGAGTTAATGTAGTGTGGTCAGCTTCGGAGGTGTTCAAGTTTGAAACAAGAACTCAGAAAGTTGGCTTTACTGCCTTCCGCAACAAAGATACAAGAGTTATCAGAACTTTCACTCTATGTTATGAATCACAACTAAAAGACAGATGTATTGCCGACTCACTCAATGGTTTTGAAACAAACACATGACTTAGTTTGTTTGACTGACTTAAGTTATTGCCTGAAATGTTATAAACTTACATTTTCAAGTTTTAACTACTCAAAATACATTTTTATGCCAAACAATAAGAGTTGGCTTTTTTTACAGTGTGTAAACAGTGTTTTTACTCACACATAATACAGTTTATAGGGGTTAAAGGCGTGCGCGACATTCTGCATATTGTTGGAAGGTTTAGTAAAAGCATGTACGATACAATGAAGAAAAAAGCAAACAAGCACAAGCAAGATATGTGTGAAACAATTTAGTTGACTGAAAATGTGTTCATGGTCTGTGAGTGTAGCATGTTTTCACTGATATGTTTTTGCAGAGATCTTGTGGCATCAGTCTTAATTTGACCAAGGTGTGTCCCTTCCCTTTGTCTTATTGCAGGAGGGATTATTGCTGAATATAAGAGTGGTTTTCTAAGAGTTTTTTGACTGGGGAATTTGGGGTGTCTCTTTGGCAGAAGTTCATATCTCCCATTATAATGTGGACCTCTTAATAGTCTTATGAAGTTGGCCATCTGCGATAATGGAGGTCATTTGGAATTTGTCTTCAGTAGCTCGGTCTAACATGACAAATTCTGAATTAAAGTAGATTGCATTGCCTTTTCCATGACCTGCACCATTTAAGTGTTAATCCTTGTTTTTTAGTGTATAAAGTTGTTTACAACCCAGGAATCCTCTAATAGAATGAGTGTAATGAGGTTTTATATGGACAGTATGTGGATTGTTAGTAATCAAATGTTCAAGGAGATTATTAAGATAATTGAAGAATACTAGAAATGATTTTTTTTTAATGATTTGTGCTGATTTGTAAACAGGTTGTCAGTGTCTTTTGCAATTTCTTTACACGTATCTTGCATCATGTCATAGGTTTTTGGTGCAATGCTGCAGGCTTCATGTCGGGGAAAGAAAGTTTGTATCCCCGCCCCCTTCTTTCAATATAATAGTTCCATCCTTTTCTTAAACTTGAATGATTTGACGTAAGTTCTGCCTTTGCCAGCTGAGATTTGATTAAAAACATTTGCTCAACATTGTTTTTTGAAGTTAATGAGAACAAAGATGGTTGACATATAAGATTGTGTAAGATGTAAGAAAAATAACATTTTTAGTAGATTTCACTTTCTCCATGTGCAGTAGATGAATGAATGAATGAATTTATTTTGAACGTAAAATAAAACAAAAACAGATACGTAAATGTACAAAACAACACAAAGTGTCCAAAAAGGAGTAGGTAGAAGTAAGACTTATATATCCCTACCCCTTTCTCATTTTTCTGTTGAATAACTTAAACATCTTCTCGGGTCTCTTTACAACTCACTTTAAATATACAAACTATTCCCACATTTATTTACAACCCAGATTAAATTTACACAACTACCATCCTAAAATTATTTACAACCCAATTTAAATATATAAACAACTATCCCAGATTATTTACAGCCCACATATCCCACCAGTGTTAAAACACTAAATTTAGAGATCAACAAAAAGCAACTGTTAAAACAACCCACCCTCCACCATATACCTCCCAAAAATGTCTTTTTTGTAGCGTTTTTTAAATTGATTCATATTTGTGCTTTGTTTCAACCCATCATTCAACCCATTCCACAAATTCACCCCACAGACTGATACACTCATACTCTTTGTGGTATGAACACAATGTTTTTTGAAGATAAGTTCTCCTCTCAAACTGTAACCCCCCTCCATGTCACAAAACATTTTCTGAATATTGTCCAGAAGTACAAGATCAAAAAGCTTTTAATCAATATGCATTTTTTTGTCTAAGGGTATCACTAAATTCAGTTTTTAAACTGTTTCTAAGAGATTCAATTGCGGCTGACTCATCCATAATGTAATAATCTGTAATGCAGCAGAGTACAGCATGAAATCCAGTAAATATTTGCATGTCCATGTTTAAATTTCATAAATCAGTCCATTTGGCTTGTTACAAAAGTTTCCCTTAAGGTTTGCTGCAGCAAGAATGAGATGTTCTGACATTATCTGATGAGTTGGAAAACTGCCTTTTAAATTGATGAACTATTTGAGACCAAGAGGGGTGATATGCTGCCAGCTTGTAGTGTATTCAGTGTAAATATGTATTAAGTTCATTATTTTTATTTTTTAAATCTTCATATCTCTAAATATTTGCAATTTGTTTCATTTATCTTTTGTGACTCCATAAACCTTTTGTCCTCCCTCGGTCTTGCATTGTAAAGATACTTATTTTATTTATTCATATATATATAGGTGTTGGGGTAACGCGTTACGAAAGTAATGCTGTTACAGTAATTTATTACTTTTAGCAGTAACGCAGTAATATAACACATTACTATTTGAATTTCAGTAATATTTTATCAGTTACTCTCTAAGTGACACACGTTACATCACGTCACCACCCAAATTTAAGTTGCACTGTGTTTTTTTTTCACACTGCGAGCAACCATGAAAACTCGCCAGGCCCCAACTATTTCCTGCTACAGCAGCGACAGTGAGTCAACAAGCAGCAGACATGGCAACAGAGACGGAATCTACATTTGGAAGATGGATGTACTCCCATTACTTTCAATTCATCAGAGAAAGGGACAAGAACATACTTATGGGCTTTTCACGCCACCGCGCTGCAACTTGCCACTTCTTGTCCTTTCAATGAGGGAAGGGCGGCAGAGGGGAGGCGGTTTCAACTGCGGCAGCAGGACCATGAAGCGGTTGCCGGTTTTATAGCTTCTGATGACTGCTGGTCCTTACTTGGTGAAGGACGACTGGAGACTTGACTTTCACTCCATGAGCAGTGTGCTCAACATTTATTACAGGGACCGTAACATCACCCACATCAACATGTCCGGCCTCTGACTCCACTGAAAAAGCCCATGGTGTATTCCTCCACCTCCTAGTAACAACACTGTAATAGTATCAGTGCGCGGCACTATATAGTACATCCCCTTTTCTCCATCTGAAAGCTGAGCCTTTAATCCTAGTCTAACTTTTTGCTTTGAACTGAACTTGTGTCATATTACTGTTACTGTATGACGAATATTCTTCTTGTATATGAAATAAACAAACTTGCAGCTCACAACAGTATTGATATTCTTACTCTTCTGTTACTGTCTCAGGAATGTAAAACATATCAATCACAAAACAAAATATCACATACCCATTCTGCAATCACAAAAACACTCTTTTGAATATTCAAACAATTCAACTCACATCACATTTTCCTTCTCTCACAGACTTCCTTTTTTTATCTTTTTTTTCCAACAGTCCTCAACAGTACAATAATAATAATAATGTCAACAACAACAAAAATGTGTCTTTGCTCTTTTTTTTTTTTTTTAACGAGCAGAGACAGAGGACGACTTTTCAACGTCTGCTCAACAGAAAGTTCTTCAATGTCTCAGGTGGTCGAATAACCCGACCACTCCTGGTCTGAGTTGGTCTTGATGAGTTTGGGAGCACGACATCAGCTCTCTCAGCTGTGTCTGTGCCCTGTGGGCAAGAATGTTCATCATCTGACATGTCTGGTTCAGAGTTCACCTGGGCACTGGGAGGTGTCCTCCTCAGATGGCGTCTGTTGCGTCTAAAGTGCTGTCCAGAGGGTGTCACTATGTCGTAGGACCGTGGTTCACTCCTCTGAGCGATGACCACAGCTGGACGCCAACCTTGTGCTGTCTCCATGTGAATGGTGCTCCCCGGGCGCAGCTCAGGAGGCAGCTTTGCTCCTCAGTTGTAGAATTGCTGCTGCCTCTTTTGTAGATTCTGGAGAGCTGGGTGTGCACCTGAGGGCACTGCAGGCTGGAGAATGGTGCTGGAGCTGGGCAGCTGTTACTGGAGTGTTCCTCAGGGTGAGTAGTGCTAGGTGGGGGTCTGCGTTTGTTTGTTGTGCTTTCTTTAACACGTGTTTTACTGTTTTCACTGTTCTCTTGGCAAGTCCGTCTGATTGTGCGAAACCAGGACTAGAATGAATGAGTTTTATGCCCCATGCAGAAGCAAAGTTTCTCATCTCCTGACTTGCAAACGGCACATGATCACGCACTATCTCCTTTGGTATTCCTGCTCTGGAGAATACTGATTTCATTTTGCCGATCACAGTGTATGCTGTCTTGTCTTTGATGTTTAGTACTTCTGGGTACTTGGACATGTAATCAACTATCAAAAGGAATGACTGACCTCTTATTTCAAAGATGTCGGCCCCCACTTTGAGCCAAGGGAGCTCTGGGATGTCATGTGGCATTAGGGGCTCTTTCTGGTTCCTGGGCTGGAACTGCTGGCATGTACCACAATTCTCAACCATTTGTTCAATGTCTCTCATCATTCCTGGCCAGTAAAAATGTTTTCTGGCCAGTGCTTTGGTCCGCTGCATCCCTTGATGTGCTATATATAGCTTTTGTAACGTTCCTGTTCTCTGTTGTGCTTGGTAGTATTATCCTATCTCCTGCAAGCATCACTTCCTCTCTCACTGACACTGTGTGTCTTACTGGCTAATATGGAACCAGTCTAATGTCCAACTGCTTTCTGAGTCGGGGCTGACCATCTCTGTGTTCTCAGCTTTGAGTTGTTCTAGAGTCTTGGTGCTCACAGTGTCTGTAGGCTCCAGAGCATAAATGACTGTCTCATCTGTGATATCATCGACTTCTGTGTGCTGTTCATATGTGACAGCACCTGAGAGTGTGTCAGCAATTGCCAAATTTTTTCTGGGTGTGTATATGACATTTAAGTCATATTGCTGTAGCTGGAGCAGCATTCTCTGCAGTCTGGATGGGGCTGCTCTCAGTGGCTTTCTCATTATGTTCTCTAAAGGTTTGTGATCTGACTGAACATCTACTTTAATTCCATACACGTACTGATGGAACAGCTTGACAGCAAAGACAATAGCTAAGAGCTCCTTCTCTATTTGAGCATAGTTCTTTTCAGTGTCTGACAGGGCTCTAGATGCACAGGCTATGGGGTGGCCCTCTTGCATGAGACATGCTCCCAGGCCATCTTTGGACGTGTCAGCGTGTATGGCAAGTTGTTTTTTTGGATCATAGAACCTGAGCACAGGAGTGTTTGTGAGAGCATCTTTCAATTTCTTGATTGCCTCATCATGTTCAGGTTGCCATTGCCATACACTGTCCTTCCTTTGTAGCTGTCTCAGAGGTGCTGTTATGGTGGCCTTTCCAGGGATATATTGTGCTAAGAACTTTACCATGCCAAGCAATCGCAGTAGTCCTGCTGCATCAGACGGTGCTGGCATCTCAGTGATGGCTTTGATTTTCGTCTCATCTGCTTTAACACCCTCTGAGGTGACAGTGTGCCCCATGTATTTTACATTGCTTACTTTGTACTGAATTTCCTCCTTGTTGAATTTCACTTTGGCCTCCTTTGCTCTGGCTATCACCTTGTGCAGTATTTCAGTCATGTTCTTTCTCAGTGGCTATGATCATATCATCAGCTATGATATGAATGCCTGTAGTGTCACCAGATGTTTCATCGTTGCGTTGTTGGAAGACCTCACTTGCTGATTTTAACCAAACGGTAAGCATTTAAATTAGTATCTCCCCCATGGGGTGTTAAACGTACATAGCAGTGATGACTCCGTATCTAGTTTTACTTGCCAATAGCCATCCTTTTCATCTAGCACTATGAATATTTTCTTGTCAGCAAGCTTGCTTAACAATTCCTCTGTTGTGGGAATTAAACAGTGTTGTCTTTGTATTGCTTTGTTCAAGTCACTGGGTCCTATTCACCAAAGATGTTGGTTCAGTCACTTTTGCTATCACTTATGCTTCCAATAGACCATCTATAGTGATTTTGAGTCTGTCCATTATTGTGAGGGGTATTTTCCTATATCCATGTATGACTGGCACGGCTTTAGGGTCTAGGTGGGTGTGATATTCTCCTGAAAACTCTCCTAGTCCCTCAAAGACAGATGGGTGTTGTGCTATTAGCTCCTCTTTTGTCACTTCCACTGTGGCAATGTCCACTTTTTTTCACAAGACCAAACTCTACACACCCCTTTCTCTCTAGAATTGCTATGGAGGAGTATTTTGATATATAGAAAGGTAGACTTGCCCGGGCCTTGGGTGTTGAGCACTCAAGTGTGACTTTCCCTTCCGGCTTCAGTCGTGTCCCTCCATATGCCACCAGTACCGTCTTTGTAGGGTTCAGCTGCAGATGCTCTTACGTTCCGGCCTGGCCTTTCTTTTCATGGATTTAAACACCTCCAGCTGCAGGACGTTGGCATCTGCTCCTGTATCCAACTTAAAGTTGACAGAAGTTCAGTCACCTTGTACATTTGAGTACCATGACTCGTCTTCTTAGGGGTCTAGTTGATCAGTTTTCACTGTACCAATAAACAAAGCGTCTATTTCTGGGTCTACACTATGCACAGTCTTTCCAAGTGGTGCTTTGCTCGACTAACACATCTTGGCATAAAGATTTTGTTTACCACACTTGTGGCATTCTACACCATATGCTGGACATTGCTTTGGCTGGTGTGATTTTCCACATTTCCTGCATGTGTTGTCTTGTCCCCTACTTTGTGCATGTTGAAATGGCTGTTTACGTCCTTTATTCCATGTTTGACTGTCTTTCATGTTATCTTTCTTTTTATCCTTATGCACTGCATGTACAGCTCTCTCCTGGGTGGCTGCACCCATTGCCTGTATTTGTGCTCTGGCAGTCTTTGCTGCTCTACAGGTGTCTATGGCCTTCTCCAGTGTAAGATTTGGCTCTCTTAATAGTCTCTCTTTCAGGCGCTGATCAGTCACGCTAAACACAATCTTATCCCTGATCATGTAATTTTCTGAGGTGCCAAATTCACAGTCTTTGCTCTTTTGCCTAAGTTCAGTCACATATTTTTCTATTGTAGTTGAATCTGTCATTGGATGCACCCAGAATTGGTGTCTTTCAAACACAGTATTTTACTTGGGCAGGCAATAAGCTTTGAAAGCTGCATGTGTGTTCTACTTTTTCTTCACCATCCTCACCACAGTCAATATCAAGTGTGTTATACACCTTGAGAGCCTCCTCTCCTAGTGCATGCAGTAATATGGCGACTTTCACTTTCTCTGCCTTACTACTTGCACCACTTGTAGTCACGCAGATCCGGAAGCACTGTTCCCATCTTCTCCAATTACCTCCCAAGTTGCCAGTCAAAACCAGCGGCGATGGTAATTTGAACTGTTCCATCCTCCGATGCTAGGTTTCATTTGTTGCTACCGTTACGTTCCCGTGAGACGAACCAGTTGCTAGCATAGCCACCTAGCTAACTTGACTTTGCTAACTAACGTTAACATTGCGAACAGTACTTTGCACGACTTCGGCAAAACGGCGAACTGGACCGATTTCTGACAACGTGTTATAGCTTCTGATGACTGCTGGACCTTACTTGGTGAAGGACGACCATTGACTTGACTTTAACTCCATGAGCAGTGTGCTCAACATTTATTACAGGCACCATAACATCACCCACATCAACATGTCCGGCCTCTGACTCCACTGAAAAGGCCCATAGTGTATTCCTCCGCCTCCTAGTAACAACATTGTAATAGTATTAGTGCACAGATTGTGCTCTGCCACCTGGAGTTCAACATGTTGAACTTTCTGCGGCAGCCGCCTGGCAGCAGATACAGATACATGTGTAAAGCTCCTCCCTGTCATCGCCGCTTCACACCGTAGAGGCAGCAGCCACTTTCAAACATGCCTGTCTTCCCAGAGGAAATCTCCAGCAGTGAGGCGGTTTTCAGGATAGTTGCTGCGCAGTAGTGTGAAAAGCCCTTTACACAAGTAAAGATTACTGTTTTCTTTGTTAAGTTCAACTTGGCAGCAGCATCATGTGGTCCATAATCCAATTTGGCCACATTCTAGTAAAAAAAATATAAATGGCTCTAGTCGTGCTGTAGCACATCACTCCCCACTGGATATATAATGAACTGCAATAAACTACAGAACATGATTTAATGCTCTTCTGTTTTAGAATGCTTAGTCGTACTTTCTGGTATGCATTTTTGTGAAAGTAACGCAAAAGTAATGTAACATATTCCTATTCACAGACAGTAATATTGTAATGTAATGCATTACTATTCATAGTAATCACTTATTTTTAAAAAGATTGTCAAATACCGACACTTTTGGCTGGTATCTGGTCTGTAACACAAACTCAAACCTTTGGTGTTCGAGAAAGAAACACAACAATCAACTATCTTTCGATGAAAGTACAATAATGTTGCTTCAAATAAACATTAGAGGCTGTTTAATTTCATCCATTATTGTTATTGTGTTGCTATATATCTGTGATCCAGGCTGCATTATTACATCTGGAGGGAATGCATGTGCTCACAAACATGCACGCGACCTCTGTCCAGGCCCTAATTAACCCTCTTGATTAAGGGAGAAAAAAAGTTGCTAACGAAGGAAATGGATTTAATTAGCCTGGTCTTGGCCCAGGCACATGTGTGTGCCATAAAACACACACTCGCACACCCACACACGCGCACACAAAACAATTAAGCCTCTTTTATCCCGGCTAATGGCTTCAGTGACTCAGAGCCTTTCTCATTAAGACTATCAATAATATGCTGATTACATGCATCCACCGGTCTCCTTTATCGGGGCACAAAGGGACGAGTGTGTGTCTCTGAGGTTTCAGGGGTGGGGCAGTCTGTCTGCACGACCTTATCTGCTAAAATAGACGTTTGAATTGTTTGGCTGGAGGAGGTAAAAGAGGCCTCGCTTTGCCGTGTCTTTATTTTCTGCAGTTTATCTTATCAAGGAGGCCACGTGTGTCTTTCAAAGGGAGGAAATGTCTATGAAGTTGTGCCGCTGAGGGCTTTTATTGGGGCTGAGATAATAGACTGCAGAATGGCGGTGACTGCAGGTCTGCTTGTCTGATTATTTTGCCATCAGCACTGCTGGCTTTGAGTCGAATAAGTTCTTGCCGGTTTGTTATCCATATTTTACATCATTTAATCATATTTAAGCCCATTTATACATTTTTTGCCGCTGTCTATCTGAATTAACAGGCTGTCCTGTAATCTAAATTTAAAGGCGCATGCACTAAAATAGTACTTACACCAAATTTTCAGGCCAGGTTCAGGGCAAAAAATCAGAATTTATTCTGTCCCTATTTATTCTGTCATTGATTGTTGACGACAAAATAAATCTTATTTTATTCAACTAAGCCAACATATCCTTTGTGCCTATGTTGGCTTAGAGCAATGAGGTGAAATCTTCAGTTGATGTGTTCAAGGTAAGAGATACACGCCACTTTCTTCACTTGGATTGAAATGACTTTGGTAGAAGTGAAAGTTGCCTGTTAGAATATTACTTGAATAAAGGTCTTAAAGTAGATGGTATTTGCTGTACTTAAGTATCAAATGTAAAGTAAATATGATTGTACTTAAGTATTGAAAGTACAAGTGCAAGTTAACAGTTCATGTAAAACGCAGTCGGGTTTGACTATTTAAAAAAAGTTCAATCTTTATTTATGTAGCCTCTGGTCTACATTAGGACAGAATATCCCAGTCATAAAACAAAATGCCTAACATGATTTACCAATGATCCAACTTTTTGCAGTCTGTGATCCAACATTACCACCAAAACAAGACAAAAAAGTCATTGGCAAGTAGTCTACCAAAGTTCTTCTGGTTTTATCTAGTAACAAGTAACTAAAAGGCTTATTTGAAATGTGAAGAAGTAAAAATATTCATTTTCTCTGGAAAATGTAGTAAAGTAAAAGTCTACAGAAACAGAAATAGTAAAGTACAGATTAAAAAAAAAAACTTAAGTACAGTAACTTAGTATTTATACTTCATTACTATACAACACTGATGTTAGCAAGCTAACACGCCAAACTGAAGTGATGCTAGACATCAGCGCTAATTTGTAAAGTATCTAGAATATTTTAGCCATATCCTTCTATACAAAAAAAAAGTACTGTATTGCATGATTAGGCTAGTATATGGTAGACCATGCAGCACCAAAATGTATAGCTATTAGTCCATTTAAAACTGGAAATGAAGTCTTTTAGAGTGAAAGTGTAAATATAATTAGCATACATGGCGATAATGCAGCCACGTAGTATAATTCAAGTGCAAAGTTGCTGAATGTTTGCTTACTCATCATGTTCAATTGTTGTTTTTTCAATGTTTATTTGCACATTTCAAGGAATCCCATATACTAGTCAGTTAATTGAGTCTTTTTATCTATATATCAGCACCTTTTAATGCATTTGTCTACTTCTGCATTTGTCTCTTTCACCTTATATGCTGAGTGTGTAAAAGTGCACGTTTCAGAGATATTGAAGGGAGATAGACAGGCGTCCGTCACACCGACAGGAAGACAATAGGTCTGTGCTTTGACCTTCAGTCTCTTCCTGTTGAAACAGACACTGGGGTCCCTCCCAGAGGAGGAGAAAGGAAAACGGTGGTTTGACCTGCAGTGCCACACCTTCACCCCCTCTCTGTGCGGCATCCCCTAAACATCCCTGATGGGGGCCGCTGCCTCTGATCTCCGCTGTTTTCTAGTTGACGCTATTGTGAGATTTGTTTTTCATCTGAGTTCTAAGCGTCTCCTGTTGCCACCTATAGAGATGACAGACAGAGCTTTGTTTAGTTCCCAGGCTCTTTTTTAAAAAAAAAATGCTGATGGAGAACAAGATGAGTTTCAGTAAAATAACTGAATAAATGCTTATATTTGTCTATGACGGAAAAGTTAGCAGTCTGTCATGTAGGGCTGGCCAAATGATTTTGAATTAGAATTATTTTAATTAAAGTTATAGTTTTATTTGATGCAATACATATCAACCGAACACAGTTAATTGCAATATTTGACTAAATAATCCTAATTAATGATCTAAGCTTTCAACTGCACTGCTTAGTTTTCATCAGCAGATGGAATTTGTTCTGAAAAAAAGCAAAATGTGGACCTTTACTAAATTAGGGTAATGTTTTAATGCACTATTTGTGAAGTCAGAAATAAGCTTTTACAGCCAATTCATCTGGATTATATTATAAGTAATCTGCAATATTGTGAACTCTCTTTAAGAATAAAGTCTTTATTAAAGGGAAACTCCAGTGATAATGTGTAATTTCCTTGGGTTGTGGGCCTCCCAATAAAAAGATAGAAAATAGGTTAAAAGGAAAAGATATTATGACTTTTAACCCATAGTTTGGACCTTTATAGTTCCTACATTTCCCATAATGCAACAAAAAGCATGAAGGTTCACTCTTGGTGAATAGAAAAACTCCACTTGGTGGTTGTTTCTGAAAAATACTCCAACTTTATCTGCTGATGAAGATCAGGAAATGTAGATGAACCAGTGATGGTTAAGAAACCGAGACCTCCCACTGAACGTTCACTTCCTATATCAGTGTCACATAGGTTACGCCCCTTTGGAGCAGTTTTGA